>PVJS01037681.1:0-19781 GCA_004027185.1 Glis glis
GGTTAGAGGGTATTCAGAGGGACCTTGCTGAGCCTCAGGCATCTTCAGTCTTTGAGGGTAGCCATGATAGGAGCAGATGACCTTACCTCCCTTCAGAGGCGAGGGCAATCATGCTTCCAATGTTTTTCCTCTTTACAGAGGGGGCGCATTCCAGATGCAGATGGACTCCCGGCTAGGGCAGTCCTTGACCCAATGCCCAGGCTCTTTGCAATAATGGCAGGTGCCAAGCCTCGACTTTCTTTTCCTCTCTCACGCAGGAGCCTTTGGGTATCTCTGAGGGGGCAGGGATTTATTACCCGATGCCAGGGCAATTAAGTGGGCTTGTTCTTTATGTCTGTATTTGTCTCCCCTGGCCTTCAACTGTATCTACCTTGTTTCTGTTGTTGAAAACCCCAAAGGCCAAATTTAGAAGGTGATCAACGGGAATCTGAGCCCCCATTTCCTGCTTCTGCAGTTTTTTTTGTTTAGAGATGATTATAATATACTTTAGGGATACATAAATATAAAACCCTTAAAAACTATTATTACCAATTCTGATTAAAAGACAAAGCATTTTCTTAAGTTAACACTGTTTGAGTACAAAACTGACCCAGAGCCAACTGAGAGTTGAGTGAGGCTGGCAACAAGTTATCACAGTCCCGACGAGAATAACGCAGCATGTACTATAGCAAACCAGGTTAGTGGAACACGGTCTGTCACAGCACTTGTTCCATCCTGAAACAAGGGTTTCATGAGAAGTACATTTACTGAGGGAAGAACTAGACAACTTTCAGAATTGGAGGTTGGCAAATGAATTAATATCAACAGAAATATAGCCTCTTTAAAACAATTTAGTTGCCTGTGGGAGCTTGAACAAAGAACACACATCAGAAATCAAGCTGAGTTAATTAACAGATCTTGTTCTGGTGGAAGTCAAGGAGGCAAAACTTTATAGGACCAGTCGTAATTTTAGAAATATATTACTCAAATAGACTACAAGTTTAAACATTAATAAAAATTACGGGTACTTTCTGTAAGAAGCTTACCGGAAATGTAAAGAAAGAGAAAAAAAAACAAGGTATTAACATTCAAATAAAACATTTTTTTATAACAGAATTAAAAATCAGGTTCATGGAGTGAGAATCTGTTACACATTTTTAACTTAACTTTAATATAATTTTAACCTAATATATTAACTTGACTATAATGTAACCTTAATTTATACTAATTTAACCATGGGAACGAAATTTAAAATTTGTGGCTTACTAGATGACACTAATTACAAATTTATGCAGGTTGATAGCATAGGACAAAACTCAAAGAAGAGTTTTAGACTTTCTATATGCTTAGAAAACAGCATTAATAATCAGAAATGAGCTTATAATTTAGCTTTCAGATATATATACCTCTATAGTAACCCAAAGTTATGAACCCTGATTTTGCTAAAATGCAGCTTGCTATGTAATTAAAGATAGCAAACACAAAAGATTTTCTTTATAAAAACCTCTTGTAAATAAAAATTTTAAATAAATGTTACTAAGCAGAAAACTTCATTGTTTAACCAAGATGGGATGTTATTTGATGTTCAGCTTTTAACTTGTTTATACATAATTTATTTTTACAGATAAACCATTTAAAATTTTTTTATATTTACCTAATTTACCCATTTTAATAGCCAGTCAGCACTTTAAGTTATTACCTTAAAAATTTTAAAAACAATGGGCAGTTAAATAAATAATATTGATTAGCTATTCTGAAAAATCTGTTAATTCCTTTATAATATTTTACTTCTATTTTATTATCAGCACATTTAAAATGTATTTGTTAAAAACTTAAGTCACGCGAGAAATATTTGGATCCATTTTTTATATGAGAGCTCTTTTATATAGGCTAATTTTGGTACCATATAGCTTTAATTGCCAGGCATTGAATTTTTACTTTTTAATCCAAGAGGGTGAGTTTATAACCAGGTCTGTCTGAGCAGTAATGTGGGGAATCTGGTCAGAGTGGCCAGGGTTAGAAAGAATTATCTGTCTTATGGGATAAAGATCTGATAAGCGGAAGGAACCTGCTGCTGGCCAGCCGGTTCCAAAGGAAGGTTATTCAAGCTCTCAAATCCATTTGCCCTGCTCTTAAACTCAGAAAAATTAGTTATCAGGGCTTCTAGAGGGGTGTTGAGAGAAGAGGAAGAAGATCCTTGGCCCATTTTGGGATTTTTACGATTTACTTAAATCCAGGACTCTTGAGGATTTGCCCGACAGCTACTTGCATAAGCAAGCCGAGTCAGCGTTCAGCCTCCAGAGTCTGGATAGACAGTTTTTACCCCTTACGGGGATTTACCAGCTAAACCTTGAGCAACGTTTTGGATTGCGGAGGGTCAGTATAAACCCCCGACCTGGTGCCTCTCCCGATGGCAAGGAGCTAGGACTGGCCTACGCTCCCCGCTTCCCCAGCCTTTGGGGTCACAAGCGGGCAGCTCACCGCTCAAGCGGGCTGGAAGAGTGACCTCCTGAAGTCCGTACACGCTTACTCGAGGTTAGGGGGGCTCTAATGTTTTGGGTCGGATGTGTACTGCTTTTGGAGGTAGCTTCCCTGAGTTTCACCTCAAGGCCGGTTTCCTCCACTGTGGCTCAAAAAAACCACCCTCTGTGCTCAAAAAGAGGGGGTTGGCTCAAGGCGCTGGGGTGACCAGTCCCTCATGTGTGCCCGTTTGGAAGAGCTGTCCTATTTGTTTTCCCCATCTCTCCCTGGGGTGGGGGAATGTTTGTCCAAAAGGAGTTTAGTTATAGCTTTGTAAGACCTGGCACTCCGCCCCCACAGCTCCGCTCCACCAGCAGGGGATTAATACGGAGGCATAAGGAATGCCTAGGAAAACAAGGCAGATCAATATGTAACAAAAGGAGAGTAAAAACCTTTCAAACCTTGTTCAATTTTGGGGGGCTACTGCCCCTAAGCCTATCGAAAACACAACAATCACAATAAGAATGAGACTGAGAAGCCAAACATTTGTACACCAGCCAACAGAGAAGCAAGAGGCGCCCATAAAGAAAAAAAAACCTAAGAACAATGAATTGGAGATAACAATTTGTAGAGACACGCAGGCAGAACCAACTTTCCCTAATGACCAAGCAGATGGACAAACAAAAAAAATAGACATAAACACACAGAACGAACAACACAAAACAAGCAAGACAGATGCAGAATCGCCTCTTTCGAGTCGACCAACACCAGGCTACAGAATCAGACGGCCACAGGAACAGAAGCTTGCTCCTAGCGACACCCAGACAGGGTGGCTCCGAGCATCCTCGGGCCTACTCCCAGACTCCCAGGACGTCTCCCAGGGTTGCGATCGGTGGCGTCCGAACACGTCTGTTCCGTCATGACTCTCCCCTCCTCTCGAGGTTAGAGTTTCTCACTCCTTCTACGAGTGAGACGACCGCACCAGACCAACAGTGCACTCCAGAAATTCTCAGAAATTCAGACAAAACACTTACAGACACAAATTCAAAATCTCACCTCCAAGTAGGGTCTCCGGAGTCGTGGGTGGTCGCTAATCCCGGACGAGCCCCCAATGAAAGGCACCCCGTTTTAGAAAGGACCCCTTGCTCCAGCCACGGGATGCAGCGCCGACCCAGGAACTCTCAGGAGACCGACTTTCTGCAAACACACGAGGTTTATTGAAGAAACCAGTGCACTGGGGCCGAGCTCATATCTCACGCAGGAGTAGAGGAGCTCGACCCTCAGCAAGGGGAGACAAGGATATTTAAAGAAAAAGGGGGGAGGTAGGACAAAGTGGGGTTAGAGAGCATACGTAGAGGAACTTTTACAACCTTGTTTTTCCCTTCCTCAGTTAAACATCAGTTGTAATAGATAACTGACCAGTATACAATAGATTTTCCGCAGTTAACCAGTTCCTGTAACAATGTTGTTTGTTAAGATTTTATCTCACATCTGCTGGTATTTTGTAAATACCTGGTGTAGTTTGGACAAAGGTCAGGGGTGGGGCGGTGGATTTTTCCATAGTTACAGCCCTTTTTCATTCAGGTCTAGGGGGTCTTACTTTTCAGAAATTTGACCTTTCACATGAGACCCGGTTTCAAAATAAAGTATAAAAAATAGGGCCGGGGATGCAGCACGGAGGTAGAACGCCCCTGGGTTCAATCCCCAGTACCGCAAAAAAATAAATAAATAAATAAAATAAAATAAAAAGCAGAAGGAAATAAGGTTTAGAAGTGTTACTAAAACCCTTTTTTGTCTCTACTTGTGATATGCACATGAAGGGAAGAAAAAACAGCTAGTCTTGACAGAACTAGGTGGAGGTGGTGCTCCCCAGAAGAATCAAGATTGAGAGAGGGCAGGAGTTAGCAAAACGTCAGACAGCAACTACTTTAGATTTTGTAGGCCACAATGACTCAACTCTGCTCTTGTAGTGAGAAAGCAGCCATAGACATTATGTATGTAAATGAATGGATGTTTCAATAAAGCTTTATTTACAAAATAAGAACTGATGAGATAGAATAGAAAAGATAGAAATATTAGGCAGAAAGGAGACATTGGGAAAATAGAGATTTAAAATTTTGAAAGTTCATAATCTAACTCCACCCTATAGGGTGTGTTCAGTCAGGCAGAAGCCTTAATGAGTCCACACCCTTAATCACATGGCTCCTCTCCCCACCTGAGATGCTTAATGTAAGTAGGGTGGGTGAGGAGGACAAAGGTCAGACCCCACTGCCTATCTGTTGCCAGAGAAACTGAGGACTAAGAGGAAGTCCTGCCCTCCACTGTGCGACCCTGCCTACCCCCTCCTATAAAAGAACTGCAAAAGCACGTGGACTCTCTCTTGCTCGCCTGGATGGATGGACGCGTGTAGGGAGACTCGCTCTCCCTTTCTTGAGGTGACCCCCAACCTGTATCCCCACCTTTCTTAAGTTAATTAAAACCTTTGCCTTTTTCTGATGGCACCTGTTGAAATTCTTATTCATCATGGAAGCCAAGGACCCCTCAGAATTAGCATGTCTCCCATGACAAGAACAGTCTGTATTTGGCCTCTGGACTGTAGTTTGATTTCTGAGTTAAGGCATCAAGGTGAAGAGAGGGGTAATGATAAATGATAGAATGAGAATAACTGAGCTTGGGTTCCAGAGGATCACTGGAAATCTCTGGAAAGCTGTGGAAGATTTGTGTCAAATTAGGAGATGTCAAAAATAGTGTGGGACCTGCTCTGAGTAAATAGGATTTCTTCTGGTAACATGGAGAACTAGTCATGACACTCTTTTAAAATTTTAACCTAAACACTTAATTCACTATACTTCATAGCTACACATGAATATGTTATAAACTCACATGGAAGTTACAAAAAATAAAATGATATGCATGTACCCAACTTGAAAATAGGATGTACGTAAGCCCATAATCCCATATAATTATGGCACAAGCCTATAATCCCATATTTGGGAGTCTGAGACAAGAGGATCACAGGTTCAAGAACAGCTTCAGCAACTTAGTGATGCCTTCAGCAATTTAGTGATTCAAAATAAAAAATAAAATAGGGTTGGGGTGTAGCTCAGAGGTAGAATCCCCCTGGGTTCAATCCCTAGTACCACACACACAAAAAAAAATGTCAAGACTGTCATGGGGAGACACGCTAATTCTGAGAGGTCCTTGGCCTCTATGATGAATAAGAATTTCATCACATGCCATCAGAAAAAGGCAAAGGTTTAATTAACTTAAGAAAGGTGGGGATACAGGTTGGGGGTCATCTAAGAAAGGTGGGGATACAGGTTGGGGGTCATCTCAAGGAAGGGAGAGTGAGTCTCCCTGCGCAGGTCCACCCATCCAAGCGAGCAAGAGAGAGTCCACGTGCTTTTGCAGTTCTTTTATAGGAGGGGGTAGGCAGGGTCGCACAGTGGAGGGCAGGACTTCCTCTTAGTCCTCAGTTTCTCTGGCAACAGATAGGCAGTGGGGTCTGACCTTTGTCCTCCTCACCCACACTACTTACATTAGGCATCTCAGGTGTGGAGAGGAGCCATGTGATTAAGGGTGTGGACTCATTAAGGCTTCTGCCTGACTGAACACACTCTATAGGGTGGAGTTAGATTATGAACTTTCAAAATTTTAAATCTCTATTTTCCCAATGTCTCCTTTCTGCCTAATATTTCTATCTTTTCTATTCCACCTCATCAAAGACTGTTTTGAAGCCATCTATTCTTCCTCTGACATCCAAATCTATCTTCTCCCTCCAAAGATAAGCTATACTCTGTTTATTTTGTTTTACATTCATTAGTTTTTCTAACTAAATCTAAGATAAAGGACAAGGATAGAAGTTAGATGACTGAATAGATAGAGACATCTGAAAAGATGTCTCTTCTAGAGGTATGTTAACACTTCAAAGACAGAGAAAATCTGATTCCAGCAACCATTTACATTCCAAAGATTAAAAAATTAAGAAACTTCCTCTTCTTGAAGATTTTTAATTCATTTCTTTGAATTTTTATTTTTTGATTGACACATAATACTTGTACAAATTTATGAGGCATAATATAATTTATTTTTCTTTTGGAGACAGGGTCTCACTTTGTTGCCAAACTGGCCTTAAATGTTTGGGATTAAGCCATCTTCCTGCCTTGGCTTCCCAAGTGGCTGAGACTATAAGTGTGCAGCACCAATGCCAGATACAATGTGATGTTTTGAGTCACTGGATAGTGATCAGGGTAATTAGCATATCCATCACCTTAAATATTTATCATTTGTTTTTATTGAGCACATTCAAATTGGCCTAATCATCTATTGCTAACTGCATTACATTGAAGGAAACAGTAGAGTGTGGGGAACCAGTCTTTCCCTGATCCAGAAGCCACAAGTAAATATATACATAGCTCAAAAACTAACCACCAACAGCAGCAAAACACATATTCTTTTCAAATGTTTGCTGAGCTCTGAGACAATAGAAGTACAATTTCCCAAAAGCACACTCCAGGTTCACCAAGAACACAGCAAAAGCTTCACTGAATGGTAAGCTCTGACATCTGAGTGGAAGACTGGGCTCCCTGTGCTCAGCAACCGGCAGATGAGAAGAGCAAGTGCATCTTTATCAGAGGGTAGCTGCTGTGACAGTAGCGACAGATATGTTCATCACCTTGTTTGTCCACTCAAGCACTTCTTAATAATTCCTTGTGCAATTTTAATGGTGAATGGATAAGCACAGCAGCCACAACCTGAGAAAAACATACTGTCCAAGGCTCTGGATGAGGGTATGACACACCACCAGTTAAGCCAGGGAGAGGCACATGTAGGGCAAGGAGGATTTAAGATGGATGAGAGGAGGCAGAGGTGGCGGATGTTGGTTATGGTCCAGTTGGCAGCTTCAGTGTTGATGGCTGTCATCTGTCCTGCTGACCATTCTTTTATATTTACTCTAAGAGGAGTAGCCTTCCATAATCTTGGGGAGCTGCTCCCAGTATTTACAAGAAAGACACCTAAGCTGCACACGTGGATTCTATGCTGCACTGCCCAGATCCTCCTTTTGGATTGAATGACTTGTTCTTGTAGCTTCTGATAGTCCTCCTGTCACAAGGCTCTCAATTGTCTCCTCAGGGAGTCACATTTCCATCCTTGAGCCTCCCACATCCAGTGACCATTCACTGCCGGGTATAAAGGCTGCCCCCACCCCTGCACCAAATTGGAACAACTGGGAAGGGTGGTAGGATTGACTGAGGCCTTTGTTAAGAACACTTTCCTGATACCTTCTCCCCCACCCACTCCTCTTTCCTTCCTTTCTGTAAGTATATATCCGAAAAACATTTTTTTACAGCTTCCCACATGCTACTTTCAATCTCATCATCTGTGTCCCGGGTAATACAACCAATAGCATGTATTCATTAATGAACTGTTTTAAGAATTTGTATCTGAATGATACAGTGTTACTTTAAGGGATAAGTGTAAGGGATTCTGTAAGTGTAGGGATTCTGTAAATTGAATGTGTCAATTTACAGAAGTTAAAACAGAAATGTCCTTAAAGTTAGTGTTAAGATAGAAATATGCAACCTGATTGAAGCACTTAGCAATGCTGAACACCTGATATAGCACCTTCCCACCTTCCCTGGAGGAGGAAGGAAAATCTGTAGAGCAGTAAGTACCAGGGAAGCTTTGCCACTCAGGTGTGCAGCAGTTGCAGCCACAGTGGCCCCACCTGGGGGCTTGTTAGGCTATCAGTTCCCACCCCAGAGCTACCGAATTTGATTCTGTATTTTCACAAGATCCCATGATAATTCCTAGCCACTGATTTAGATCAAGGTACTCAACCCTGACTGTAGGTTAGAATCATCTACAAGTGTTGAAAAAATATTCATGCTTTTCCCCATTCCAAATAAGTTCTATTATAGTTTTGGGGATATGCTGCCTAAGCATTTGGTACATTACAGAGATTTCCAAAGCTTTTTCTAATGAGTAGCCAGAGTTAGAAAGCACTAATACAGAGATCTTAAGGTCCCTTTTTCTTAGGTCAATTGCAAATGTCTATTAAATCTCTCTGGACTCTCACCACTAAATCTCTATCTTTCTTTTAGAATTTTCAACTGTTTATTTCATTTCCCTTTTTTTGAATCATAGAAAATGGAAATATGCAACTGAACAATGATTATTTGTTTATTATCTGATTCCAGCCTTTAGAAAGTGAACCTTTCTATCTTCTCTTCTCAAGAAACTATGGATAAAAAGAAACTAACAAATGATCATAGAACTCAGCTTCTGGTTTAAAATCAATATTCTTATTCATTCCATTTCAAAGGCTGTTTCTACTTGCTTAGAGTGATTTTCAATTTCAATGGATTTTTAGAGTCCAGTCAATAAGGTATAGCCTCAAGGCAAGTCCTCCAATCTTTTGTTTTTCCCCATTGGTTTGAGAAAGAGGACCAGAGTAAGAGATGGAAGCATAAAAATGGTTGCATTGATATCCAATCCCCAGGCCATTGATTCTTGCCCAAACAAACACATACAAAAGACAGGAGGGAGAAGAAAATCCAACACTCCCTTCCCCACAAAGTAGGAGTAAAGAATAGACTGAAGAATGTAGGCCTGAATCAAATAATATATTATTTAATAATAAAATGCACCTGTATTACATAGCAATTTTAATTATGCCTAGAGTATGAGATCTTTTCTCAACTATCCTAGAGACCTTTTATTGACTAAAAAAAAATCACAGTAAAATATAGGAAAAGGACATGATACTTTATTAGTCAGCTTTTCATTGCTGTGACCAAAATACTTGACAAGAACAACTTAGAGGAAGAAAGTTTATTTGGGCTCATGGTTTTGGAGGTCTCAGTCCATTGTCAGAGCTATGGCTCTGGGCCTGAGGTGAGGCAGAGGAAAGAAAGCTGCTCATCTCATGGCAGCCAGGAAGCAGAGAGGGACAAGAAGCAGTCACGAACAGATAGAGTACCTACAGGCATGCCCCCAGTGACTACTTCCTCCACCCATACCTTACCTGCCTATGGTTTTCACCACTTCTCAGTCCATCTAAATTATTATTTTATCAAATAGATGAATTTACTGATGAGGTCCGAATGTCATAATCCAGTCTTTTAACCTCTGAACATTGCTGCATTGCCTAACACAGGAGCTTTTTCGGGGACATTCCAGATAAAAACCATTAGAGATACTTTAATATTTAAAAGCCACTTAATGGTAATATAAGTCTATGACCATGTCTAAAATGAAGTTTGCCTGCATAAATATTTCCTTCATGTTAAGGTTTATGTAAAATCAAATACATATTTAAAACATATATTAGAGTTAGGAACTTTATTGTCAGGGTTAAATAACTGAACATTTTTTTCTCATGTAAGTGAAGCAAACTATTGTTAAAATTTGAAATTTGGTAGTTTTGTAATTATTACTATTGTTACTTACTTAAGAAGGTACTGAGCAGACAATAGAGGAAGAATATCACATAGGAAAAAAATCAACCAAAGGTAAAGAAATTTCTTCCCAAATAGCCCATGTGGTAACCAGGTAAACACTTAGTGTCTATAGGGAACTGTGCATCTGCATGCAGGTGCTTCCTGTCCTGAATCTTCTAATTACTGTCAGTTGTACACTTGAGTGAACAAATGCCATGCTTGAGACGATGAAAGATAGACCTATAGGAACGGCTGTTTTATTTTCACATGAAATACTGCATTTTTTGTTTCTCGATATGATATATTCCAAAGATTATATCTCCAGATGTGTTCAATATTATTTTAAATTTTAAGAAGTGGTAGTGGATTATACCTCACCTTCAACTAGCTTATTGGCTTTTTTACATATATTCTTTCTTTCACCCCCCCACTCAGTTTATGTCATTGCTTCCATTGACATTAGTTACCTAAGATTTCTCATAATCATACACCCATATACAGAAATACTTCAGGCAACCATTTACTCAGTGCTTTGATTACATTGTTCTATTTTACAATTACCTTCACCAAAAGGAGTACAAGAACTAGAACTCATTTTAAAAATATTTCTGACATATTTTGAAAATAATTTTGAAGCATATTTGAAAGTCTATTAATAATGGTGCTGTTATTTTTCTGATTATATACATGCCTAACAGGGATAAACTCAGAACTGGGTGTAAAAGCCACCCTGGTTTTCTAGCAGTACACAGCACAAACACACACGCACACACACACACACACACACACACGTGTGAGTGTAACATATACACATATATATACACACATATATGTATGTAAATAATATTGAGTAAATTATAAAGGCTTGAAATTATATCACTGAAGTTAACTGTCAGGATTAAAGCATGCTCATTTGATTTTATAATTAATAAAAGATTGAATTCAATTTGTGATTATATGGTAAATTTTAATATGTAGTACCAAATTGTTTTTAGTCTTCTGCAAGCTCACCAATGGAGTTGTTTCATCATGCAAGTTATACCAGGCCCAACTCTTTTCAGAGTCAGAAGTACTATTTACATGTTAGTTATAAGAGGAGAAATATCTTTATAAACAATTGTGTTTAAAAGTGAGAAATCGGGGTGGGGTGCTGTGCCCTTAGCGACTATATCTCTCCTTTCCCTCTCTGTTTCCCATCACCATCCCCTGAAGTCTTGCTACCATGGTTCCTGCTTGGGAACTGGCTGAACACAGAATGAACTCTTTGAAACCTCTGAACTGTGAGCTAAATATCTTTCTTCCTCTAAGTTGTGTTTGTCAGGTATTTTAATTACAGTGGCCGAAAACAAAAAAAGCAGCTGACTAAAACATTTATCATGGATTAATCTCAGAATAATTATCCTGGGTAAAAAGCAGACAGACATAAAACAGTACATATTCTTTTATATAAAATTCTAGCAAATGTAAAATAATAGTAATAAGAAGCATATAACAGCCGGGCATGGTGGCACACACTTGTAATCCCAGTACTCGGGAGGCTGAGACAGAAGGATCCAGGTTCGTGGCCAGCCTCAGCTACTTAGTGAGGCCCTCCGCAACTTAGTGAGACCCTGTTTCAAATTAAAGAATAAAAAATAGGGCTGGGGGTGTAGCTCAGAGGTAGAATGCCCCTGGGTTCCATCACTGGTACCGCAAAAAAAAAAAAAAAAAAAAAAAAAAAGCATATAACAGTTCCCTTGAGAGGAAAGCAATGTGGAAAGATAGGTTGATTATAAAGTGATAAAAAGAAACTTTTAGGGGTGATGAGTATGCTCTTATTCTTAATTGTGCCAATGGTTTCACAGGTGTATACATATGTTAAAGTTTATCAATTGTACCCTTTTAATATGTGTGATTTATTTAGTTTAATTATACTTTAATAAAGCTGCTAAAATGAGAATAATAAAAAAATAAAAATGAGAAATAATGTTATTAGTTTTTAGAACAAACTCTATCATGTAGAACAATCTATGTCACTGTGCAACCTCATAAAATATGTTCCCAGGAGCGGCAGCAAGATGGCGATGGAATAGGAGCCCCTGAACGAGCCTGTCTCAAAACTGTCTCAGAAACGCCTCGGGGGCTCAGAACTAAACAACATCGCACAGACACAGAAGAAGCAAAACCCAAAATTCAGTAACCCAAGTACGAATACGCAGACACAGAGTCTACCAGCTTCAGAATTCCACAGAAAGCTGCAATCCCATGTCGGCAGTATCGGTAAGGAACCATCTTACCCCGGTTTCTACTGCTGGGGCTAACAGCCCCCAGCACCACAGACAGATCTGAAGGAGAAACCGGAATAGAATTCCGAGAGTGGTGGGACCAACACAGCAGCAGATCGTGGGCTCCTGCCCCAACCGAGTGCCTTCCCCTCCACCATGCTACAAGCCTGCATGGTCCCCAGCACCCTGCATCGGAGCCCCGCGTCAGCCAAGATCAGGGAGGCCTCTGCACCCCGCACCCCGTGCCCTGTGCCGTGCCCCGCTCCCCGTGTCCTGCCATCCTGCAAAGTCAGTTAGCCAGCTGTGCCCTCCCACATGAGACCAGGGCGGCCCTGCCCCCTGAGCCCCGCCTAGGCCAGTAGCACCTCAGCCACACAGGCAGCCAGACATGCCAGCCCAGGCAACCAGCCACATCACCCCGTGGGACCAGGGAGAGCTGGGCGCACCGTGGCCCCTCACCGCCAGCCAGACCTGTGCTCTCCATGGCCCCACGCCCCTGCGCCCCATGCCCTGCGGCCCCCTGCCCCCAGCCAAGAACCCTGCACCCCGCAGCCCCACGCTCCTGCACCCCCTGCCCTGCGGCCCCACATCCCCAGTCCAGATCAGGGTGGCCCACGGCCCGCGCGCCCGCGGCTTGTGCACCCTCAGCTCGTGCCCCCGCAGTCCTGCGGCCCCGCGACCCACCTACACAAGCCGCGCCTTCCTTCACAATCAGGCGGCCAGATGCACCCTCCCACGCGTGACCAGGGCGGCCCCCACCTCCTGTGCCCCGCCTAGACCAGCAGCACCTCTGCCACACAGGCAGCCAGACAAGCCAGCCCTGGCAACCAGCCACATCATCCCGTGCGACCAGGGAGAACCGGCGCCCCACGGCCCCGCGCTTTGCCCTGCGACCCCAGGCCCCCAGCCCAGGTCAGGGCAGCCCACGGCCCATGCACCCAGAGCACAAGCCCCGCGGACCTGAACCTCTGTGGACCCGCAACCCAGGGCCCCTATGACCTGCAGCCCCGCGACCTGCCTATGCAAGCCACGTCTTGCCTGCACGAGCCGTGCCTTCCTACACAATCAGGCGGCCAGACGCGCCATCCCACACGGGATCAGCGTGGCCCCCGCATCCCGCGTCCTGCCTAGGCTAGCAGCACCTCTGCCACACAGGCAGACAGAGAAGCCGGCCCCGGCAACCAGCCACATCATCCCGTGCGACCAGGAAGAACCGGGCTCCCCGCGGCCCCACTGTGTGCCTTGCGACCCCAGGCCCCCAGCCCAGGCCAGGGCAGCCCACGTCCCGCGCACTGATGGCACACGTTCCCGTGGCCCTGCGCCCCTGCGGATCCACGACCCAGGGCCCCTGCGAACTGAGGCCCTGCAACCAGCCTATGCAAGCCGTGACCCGCCTACGCAAGCCGCACCTCACCTACGCGAACCGCACCTTCCTACACAATCAGGTGGCCAGACCAGGGCGGCACACGGCCTGCGCACCCACAGCACACATCCCCGCGGCCCTGTGCCCCCGTGGACCCGCGACCCAGGGCCCCCGCGATCTGCGGCCCCGCGACCCTACACCTCGCCTACAAGCCACGCCTCGCCTACGCGAGCTGACCTTCCTACACAATCAGGCGACCAGACGCGCCATCCCACGCATGACCAGGGTGACCCCCGCAACCTGCGCCCCACCTAGGCCAGCAGCACCTCTGCCACACAGGCAGCCAGAAATGCAGGCCCGGGCAACCAGCCACATCATCTCGTGCGACCAGGGAGTACCAGATACCCCGTGTCCCACGACCCTGCGCCCCCAGACAAGCACCAGGCGCCCCGCAGGCCCTCGCTCCACGGCCCCACGCCCCACAGCCCTGTGCCCTGTGCCCTGCGGCCCCATGCCCCAGCCCAGACCCAAGGGGCCCACAGACCACGCCCCCGCAGCTTGCGCCCCAGCGGCCCCGTGACACCACACCCTGTGACGTCATGACCGGCCTATGCAAGCCACGCCGACCTACACAACCAGGCGGCCAGCCACACCCTCCCATGTGGGACTAGGATGGCCTTCACCCCCTGCCATCACGCATGACCAGGGTGGCTAGCTGCGCCCAGTCTAGGCCAGCTGCACCATACTGTGCAACCCAGGCAACCAGACACGTGAACCAGTGCGAAACAGACGAACAGCCGCGCTGTCCAGCTTGACCGCGGCAAACAGCTGCGCCCAGCCCAAGCCAGCTTTGCTGTACCGTGCAACCCAGGAGCCCTTGTGCTGCACCTCAGAGCCCGGATACCCTCTGGCGCTGCCACTTGAGACCCACATGACCCTCCACACTGCCTTAGAGCCAAGGCACACACCAGCACAGACATCGAAATCCATGAGCCCAAGCAGCTCACGAGGGCCCGCGTGTGATCCTTAGCACCAAGCTTCAGCCCAGTGCACCCTCAGGCACTACCACCTGATACCCAGAGCTCGCACCCCCCAGGGCCCATGCGAGATACACAGCACTGTGCATCAGAGCCCGAGCAACCTCCAGCGATGCCCCCCGAGAACCGGAGCACATGTGTACCTGCGCTTCAGAGACCGGGTATCTTCAGGCACCATCACCCGCGCCTTGGAGCCCACATCCAACACCTCACCTTGAAGTGCGCCTCACATGCCAACACCCGAGCTCTGGACCATGTGCGCCCCCCCACACACAAACACCACGCCCCGGTCAACAAGACGAGAGGGAAACACAACCTACAGCGTACTAACCCAACTGGGTCTACAGGGACCAACAAGAGGTCTTATACATAGAAAGGAAGATGATGCGGAGGCAACAGAAACACAAAATTGAAAACATCGAAAATGTGAGAATGAGGAACAGTGAAGAAACAAGAAATACTCACAATGCATCAAGTGAGATTACTAACACTGACCTACAGGAAATGCAAGACGGAGAATTCAGAATTTTGATCTTCAGAATGATGAAAGGCCTCAAAGAAAGCATAGAGGACATGAAGGAAGAAGTTGAGGCTCTAAGAAAGAATCAGAAAGAAACACTGCACGAAATGAAAGAGGCAAGAAACGAATTAAAGACTGCAATAGAAACTAACTCTAGTATGCTTGACCACATGGAAAACATGGTATCACTCCTGGAAGACAGTTCATTCAAAACTGAAAACACAGTCAACGATATACAGAAAATATTACAACAACACACCATGGCCATCCAAGAAATACAAGATAATGCAAGACATCCTAATCTAAGGATAAAAGGCATTGAAGAAGGATTAGAAACACAGACTAAAAGAATAAAAAACCTCTTTAAAGAAATAATCTCAGAGAACTTTCCGAACATAGAAAAGGACTTGGACATTCACATACAGGAGGCATATAGAACACCGTCAAGACAGGACCAAAGAAGGACCTCACCACTCCATGTAATAATTAAAATGTCTAATGTAGAGGCCAACAAAAGAATCTTACAAGCAGCAAGAGCAAAAGAAAGGGTGACATACAGGGGCAAAACAATAAAAATTACCCCAGACTTCTCAACCCAAGTCAGGAATGCCAGGAGGGATTGGTATGGAGTACTCCGGATCCTGGAAGAAAACAACTTCCAACCAAGACTGGTATATCCAGCAAAGCTATCATTTAAAATTGATGGAGAAATAAAAACGTTCCATGATAAACAAACAAAGAATTCATGAGGACCAAGCCAACACTGGAGAAAATCCTAAAAGAAATAAATCACAAAGAAGGAAAAACAAGCAGTTTTCAGAACCACAGGAGAGGTGAACTACACCAGGTAGGCAACTAAACAAGGAGATCTGTCACTACAGCAAACAGAAAATAAACTCAAAATGACAGGAAACAACAATCATATCTCAATAATAACATTGAATGTCAAAGGACTCAACTCCCCAATTAAAAGGCATAGACGGGCAATGTGGATTAAAAAGCATAATCCAACTATATGCTGCTTACAAGAAAATCACCTTCAAGCCAAAGATACTCATACACTAAAGGAAAAAGGATGGAAAAAGATATACCATGCAAACGGAGATCGAAAACAAGCAGGGGTAGCAACACTTATATCTGACAAAACAGACTTTAAACTAAAACACATCAGAAGAGACAAAGCAGGTCACTTCTTACTAATAAAAGGAAAAATCCAACAAGAAGATATAAAAAGAGTAAACATTTACACCGCAAATGTGGGCGCACCCGCATTCATAAAACAAATTCTTCAGGACATCAGGTCCCAAATAGACCCAAACACAACAATATTGGGACACTTCAACACACCACTCACGCCACTAGATCGATCCTCCAGACAAAAGATGAATAAAGATGGTTCAGACCTAAAGCAAACCATAGACCAGATGGCTCTAATAGACACATACAGATTATTTCAAACAGCAACAACTGAATACACATTTTTTCTTAGCTGCCCACGGAACATTCTCCAAAATCGATCACATACTGGGTCATAAAGCAAGCACCAGCAAATTCAAAAGATGTGATATAATTCCCTGCATCTTCTCAGATCACAATGGAATGAAACTGGAAATTAACAACAGGAAGACTAAAAGTAACCACATAAATACGTGGAGACTGAACGATACACTTCTGAATGAGGAATGGATCAGAAAAGAAATAAGTGGAGAAATAAAAAGATTCCTAGAATTAAACGAAAACATAGACACAACGTACCAAAATCTATGGGACACTTTGAAGGCAGTGTTAAGAGGAAAATTTATAGCACTGAGTGCCCACATAATAAAAACAGAAGACATCCAAATAAAGAACCTAATGACACACCTCAAGGATATTGAAAAACAGGAACAGTCGAATCCCAAAGCCAGTAGGAGGCAGGAGATAACTAAAGTCAGAGCAGAAATTAATGAAATAGAGAATAAAAAAACAATACAAAGAATCAACAAAAAAAGAAGCTGGTTCTTTGAGACGATTAACAAGTTTGACAAACCACTAGCTAACCTAACCAAAAGAAGGAGAGAATCAACCCAAATCACCAAAATTAGAAATGAAAAAGGGAACATCACCACAGATAGTGAAGAAATCCAGAGGATCATAAGAAACTACTTTGAAAATTTATATTCCAATAAAATGGAAAACCTGGAAAATCGAAAGATTTCTAGACACATACAACCTACCTAAATTGAACCAAGATGATATAGAAAACCTGAATCAACCAATAGCAAGCACAGAGATAGAAACAGCAATAAAAAGTCTCCCATCAAAGAAAAGCCCAGGTCCAGATGGTTTTCCAGCTGAATTCTACAAAACGTTTACAGAAGAACTAAAACCAATACTTCAGAAACTATTCCATGAAATTGAAAGAGACGGAATTCTTCCAAATTCCTTTTATGAGGCCAACATCACATTAATACCAAAGCCAAACAAAGACACTTCAAGAAAAGAGAATTAGAGACCAATATCATTAATGAACATAGATGCAAAAATTCTAAATAAAATACTAGCCATGAGCATTCAAAACCATATTGAGAAAATCGTACATTATGACCAAGTTGGTTTCATCCCAGGAAAGCAAGGCTGGTTCAACATACACAAAACAATACACGTTATTCACCATATAAATTGAACTAAAAACAAGAATCACATGATCATTTCAATAGATGCAGAAAAAGCATTTGACAAAATCAACACTCATTCATGTTAGGAACTCTCCAGAAAATTGGAATAGAAGGAACATACATCAACATCATTAAATCAATATATAAGAAACCCAAAGCCAACATCTTGAACAGGGGAAAATTGCCAGAATTCCACTTAAAAATAGGAACAAGACAAGAATGCCCACCATCACCACTCCTTTTCAATATAGTCCTCGAAACTCTTGCCAGAGCAATAAGAGAGGAGAAGAATATCAAAGGAATTCAAATAGGAAAAGAAGAACTAAAATTATCTTTATTTGATGACATGATTCTATATCTAGAAGACCCAGAGAACTCAACCAAAAATCTACTAGAGCTGAATTTAGCAAAGTAGCTGGATACAAGAGCAACCTAAAAAAATCAGTAGCTTTCATATACGCCAATCATGAATCCACTGAGAAAGAAATCCAGAAAACAATTCCATTCACAACTTCAAAACCAATCAAATACATGGAATAAACTTAACCAAAGAGATAAAAGACCTCTACAATGAAAACTATAAAATACTGAAGAAAGAAATCGAAGAAGATCTTAGAAGATGGAAAGATCTCCCCTGCTCTTGAATAGGCAGAATAAATATTATCAAAATAGCCATTCTGCCAAAAATGATCTACACAATCAATGCAATCCCTATCAAAATACCAACATCATTTTTCACAAATCTAGAAAAATCAGTCATTAATTTCATATGGAGAAACAAAAGACCGAGAATAGCCAAAGCAATTCTCAGGAATAAGAATCTTGCAGGAGGCATAAAAAATTGTACTACAGAGTTATAGTAATAAAAACAGCATGGTATTGGCACAAAAACAGACACATAGACCAGTGGATCAGAATAGAAGATACAGAAACAAGTTCACAAACTTATAGTCAATTGGTTTTTGACAAAGGTGCTAAACACATATGTTGGAGAAAGGACAGTCTTTTTAACAAATGGTGCTGGGAAACCTGGTTATCTACCTGTAGAAAAATGGGACTAAATCCTTACCTCTCACCCTGCACAGGAGTCAACTCCAGATGGATTAAAGACCTGGAAGTTAGACCAGAGTCTGTGCTATTATTAGAAAAAGGCATAGGTCCCACACTCCAACATATAGGTACAGGTTGAAACTTCCTCAACAAGACCTCCAAAGCACAGGAAATTAAAACAAGAATTAATAAGTGGGATAGCATTAAACTACAAAGCTTCTGCTCATCAAAGGAAACCATCAAGAGCCTAAAGAGAAAACCTACAGAATGGGAGAAGATATTTGCAAGCTATCCCTCTGACAGAGTTCTAATATCTAGGATATACAAAGAACTTAAAAGGCTCTACACTAAGAAAATAAATAATCCAATCAAGAAGTGGGCAGCTGAAATGAATAGACACTTCACGAAAGAAGAGATACAAATGGCCAATAGATGAAAAACATGAAAAAATGTTCAACATCATTAGCAAATCAAAACTACTCTAAGATTTCATCTGACCCCAATAAGAATGGCAATCATTAAGAAGTCAAACAACAACAAATGCTGGCGAGGATGTGGGGAAACTGGGTCTCTTCTACACTGTTGGTGGGATTGCAAGCTAGTTCAACCACTGTGGAGATCAGTGTGGAGATTCCTCAGAAAACTGGGAATGGATCCACCATATGATCTGGCTATTCCATAATTGGGTATTATACCAAAGGGATTGAAACCAGAAAACTACAGTAATATATGCATACCCATGTTCATAGCAGCACAATTCACAGTGGCCAAATCATGGAACCAACCTAAGTGTCCATCAACAGATGAGTGGATTACAAAATTGTGGGAAATACACACAATGGAATTCTACTCAGCAATAAAGAAGAACAAAATAACATCATTTGCAAGAAAGTGGAAGGATCTGGAGAACATTATGTTAAGCGAGATCAGTCAATCACAAAAAAAGAAGGGACATATGTTTTCTTTAATATGTGCAACCTAAGGAGTAGTAGGGTCACACAAGGGACTC
>PVJS01037682.1:0-19785 GCA_004027185.1 Glis glis
CACACACACACACACACACACACAGTTCATGTACTTTGGCAATTTTCTTTTGGGTAATCTATTATAAATTTTTAAAAACAAATATAAATAAAACCCGATGTATATAATTGTTCACCAAAGCACTTTTATGATAGGAATTTTTTTTTTGTGGCACTGGGGATTGAACCCAGGGCCATTCTACCTCTGAGCTACATCCCTAGCCCTATTTTATTCTTTATTTTGAAACAGGGTCTCACTAAGCTGCAGAGGGCCTCACTAAGTAGCTGAGGCTGGCCGCAAATCTGCGATCCTCCTGTCTCAGCCTCCCAAGTACTTGGATTACAAGTGTGTGCCACCACGCCTGGCTGTATGATAGGAAATTTTTGAAAATTATGTCAATGCCCAATAATAGGGGAATGATTAAATAAGTTGGAATACTAAGGGAAAAGAACAGTATGCTGTCGTTACTATTATATTTTTGAATAAACTTTAATAGCATGGTAACATGCTTATATTTTAATTGAAACAAAGATACAAACATACAATGTTCCAAACACATGAAAGTGATATTTGTGGAGATGGAAATACTAATTAAGCAGATTTGATTATTAGACATTGTATACTTGCCCCAAATTATTATACTGTATCCCCTAAATATGTACAAATATTATGTGCCAATGAAAAATAAAAGCAATAAAAATATACACATACATGCACACAGAGTTTACAAATTCACCTTGTTTCTCTGAATATTTGGGCACTCACATCCATACTCACATGCTAAAGAAACTATAGCTACCTGTTATTTGACATGATCAGCACTGGTATTGAGTCAGTTTACATAAATTGGTTAGACATACTTGCTTGTTTTCTTTGAATGACAGTTCAATTAGTTATTGAACTAATAATAGGATTAAACAGTTATTCAATAACAGTTTAATTAGTTTGGTAAAAGGCAGTCAACCCAATGAAGGGAGTAGGCTGGGGGTGGCTGGGAGTACTTGTGTGGGTTTTGATATTAGAGAGGATGGTTAGGTAATAATTTGCCTGTTCAGATGTCGGCTGAGGAATGTTCTTTAAATATGGGTCGACTGACTAGAGTTCCACTAGAGTTTTGTTTTGTTTACATAAAGCAATTCCCAGTTTTGATTTCTTTAAAATGGAACAAGAACATAAACAGACTTGTAAAGAAGTCTTAGTGTGTAATTTTAGATATTTATGATTTTTATTTTGCAATCTTTGATAGGTATCTCTTTTCCATTATAATTTATTCATTTATTTATTTTTTTGGTGGTACCGGGGATTGAACCCAGGGGCGTTCTACCTCCGCGCTACACCCCTGCCCCTATTTTTTATACTTTAGTTTGAAACCGGGTCTCACAAAGTTGCGGAGGGCCTCACTAGGTAGAGAGAGACAGAGAGAGAGAGAGAGAGAGAGAGAGAGAGAGAGCTGAGTCTGGCCGCGAACCTGGATCCTCAGGTCTCCACCTCCCAAAGTACTGGGATTACAAGTGTGCGCCACCACGCCCGGCCTTTCATTATAATTTAAAAACTATTTCCTTAGCTCTTTAAATCAAGTGTTTTTGAAGTAGTCACGTTAGTTTGTATATAAGAAACAACTCTTTTTCTTAGGAGTATTCATTTTTCATCGGTTGATAGGCTGCTTAATGAAGTTCTATTAGGATAGTTACAGGCTTGAAGGGAATGAACAGATTTGGGGGCACACACCACAGAAGCACATGGTGCAAGTGCAAATGTCATACACAAAAGCAGTGGGACCTGCTCCTCTGTGTGCAAGGCTGATGTGACCAAATGAACTGGTGAAAGAAGTGCTCCGTCAGAGTTAGAGCTGCATGGTTCTACACTACGTGCAGGTACTCACCTACTGAACTGGTGTTATTTTTTAAAGTAATTTTAGGGATAGGGACTTGTTGAAGCAATACCAATTTACTGTTTGACATTTTATTATGAAAATTTTCAAGTGCATCAAAGAAAGAATTTTGTGATCTGCACCCATTATGTAGGCAGGGTTTATATACAATGATATGCACAGATCATAAGGGTATTTGAGGTTAGATTTAATAAATGTACACACCTGAGTAACCTGAACCTTATCAAAATACAGATTCTTATCTTTTGGGGGGTACTAGGAATTGAACTCATGGGCATTCTTCCTCCAAGCTACAGCCCCAGCCCATTTTATTTATTTATTTTTGTTTTGAAACAGGGTCTCCTTAGGTTGCTGAGAGTCTCCCTACATTGCTGAGGCTGCCCTCAAACCTGTGATCCTCCTGTCTCAACCTCCCAAATACTGCGATTCTAAGTGTGCTCCACTACACCTGGCTAGATTCTTATTTTAATTCTTATTTCAACTTTCTTATCTCTATACTCACCCCACTTCCCAGAGGCAACTGATAGTTTGATTGTTCTAGAACTTTATATAAACCAGTCATTGAGTAGGTACTCTGTTTGTATGGTTCTTTCACTCAGCATAATGTTCTTGAGATTTAGCCATGGTGTTTGTAGCAATAGCTTGTTGTTTTTATGGCTGAGTAGTATTCCTTTGTTTTTCCATTCTCCTATTATTGGACACCTGGGTTGTTTCTAGTTTGGGGTTACTATGCATACAGCTGCTAGGAACATTCTTATACAAGTGTTTTTATGAATATATGTTTTATTTTCTTTATTGGGGGGAAGTACTTAGTAGTGGTGTTGCTGGATTCTGTTTTATAAGATATAACGGACTTTTCCCCAAAATACTTGTACCTTTTTACACTCGGCATAGTACTAGAGTTACAACTGCTCTGCATTTTCAACACTTGGTACTTGCCAGTGTTTTAAGTTTTTGTCTTTTGGATGGATATGTAGTGTTAGCTCATTGTGGTTTTAATTTGCATTTTCCAATTGACTAATTATGATGAGCACTTTTCCTTCCTTCCTTCCTTCCTTCCTTTCTTTCTTTCTTTCTTTCTTTCTTTCTTTCTTTCTTTCGTTGTGGTACTGGGCATTGAACACAAGGGTGCTCTACCTCTGAGTTATATCCCCAGACCCATTTTGAAACAGGGTCTCACTAAGTTGCTGAGGCTGGCCTCGAACCTATGATCCTCCTGTCTCAGCCTCCTAAGTACTGGGATTACAAGCTTGCGCCACCATGCCCAGCTGATGAGCACTTTCTCACATGCTTATTGGCCAGTTTTGTCAAGTGTTTGTTCAAATCTTATGCCTATTTTTAAATAATGAGTTGTCCTTTTATTATTGAGTTATAATAGTTTTTGGGAAGGAGGGAGAGTTAGATTTTTCTTGGGGGGGACACTGGGATTGAATCTAGGGGCATTCTACCTCCGAGCTACACCCAGCCTTTTTTTTTTTTAATTTTTTTATTTTGAAACAGGCTTCTGATAAGTTGCTGAAGGTCTGAATAAGTTGCTGAGGCTGGCTTGGAACCTGTGATTCTCCTGTCTCTGCTTCCCAAGTACTAGGATTATAGTGGTGTGCAACCATTCCTGGATGAATTGTAATAGTTTTAATATAACCTAGGTACTAGGCTTTTATCAGATATATATTTTATGAATATATCTTCCCAGTCATGGCCTGCGTATCCTTTTTCTCAATGATATCTTATAATGAGTAGAAGTTTTAAATTTTGATACGTTCTAATTTATCAGTCTTTTTTCTTTTTATGGTTATTACTACCTGTGTCCTGTCTGGGAAGCCATTACCTGTCTCAATGCAAATCTTTTTTGTTTTTAATGTGTGCTCCTGGTGATGGAGCCTAACTATTGAAAAGCAATCACTTTTCATTCATCACAACCTTTGGGTGAGTGGAAGGCAGATACTGGGTTTCATATACAGTGTTTGTAACAACTTCTCTTTAAGCATTGTCTGCCTGGGTTAGAATTAAGACTCTTGTCATTGTTCCACATCCTTTTACACTGAAAAGTTTTTTACTTCCGCCTGCATAAGCTTCTAACACTAATGTGCCACTTTATAACCACTGCAATTGCTCCAGACCCCGGATTAGTCTGTGATAAGCCAAATGGGCTTCAGGACACTCCCTTCACACCAGAGCCACATGCCAGAAACCAAACAGATGGTAAACTAGGCAGAAATGACCCTCGGCATTCTCATTAGAGCAGTTGGGGAAATTTTAATGGGCCCCCATTTGCCTTGTGCTGTATCTAATACCCTTTGAACTGCCACTTTTTTTCCTCTGTTACAAGTCAACAACCACCATGTATATTTTAATAAGGATTATCAAACACAATTTGCCCAGAAGATGTATAGCCCTCTAATGCTAATTAGCCAAGTTTAAATAATCACTGAGTTGTGGGATAATTGGAAAGAACCACTGTTTTTCTTGCCAGTGCATAATTACTAATTAACATGAAGATAAAATATCCATGTAGCAGTCATATCTAGAAGAATCTGTTGATAGTTAATTAACCAATGAGTTTGTGCCAAGACGATGTTGGTCAAGAAAGTTTACAAATGAAATTCTCCTGTCAAATAAATACATAAATATGCACACTATGTAAAGATTACGCTGTTGAGCCAGAGCAGAGCAGGGGCAGGGCAAGCCTGTGTGGTTTCGGCTTTGCATTCCAGCACTGACAGCCCACGTGGTTTACATTAAAGAAGCAGTGTTTCCTTGGCTCTGTGTATTAAAAACACCAACTGCTGGTTGTTACTCTGCTGCTGATACATAGGATTTGAGGCTTCATTAATTTGCTTTTTTCTTGATCCTAATAATTGCATGGGCTTTCTCAGCCTTAAGCTTTCCTCGTGAAATTGGGCCACGACCTCCTCTGTGTTTTCCTATTTATTGGAATTAGGACTCCAGTGCATGAAATGGGTTGCTGGAGATTCACAAAGAAGAAAATAAAAACTCAACTACCAATTTTCTTTGTGTTTGTTAATGTAGGGATTACTATTCTGTTATTTTTCCAAAACATTTGAGAACACATACTTTAAGCCATTTTTAAAAAGTCAACATTTTGCCAGGTATGGTAGCACATGCCTGTCTGTAATCACAGTACTTGAAAAGCTGAGATGGGAGGATTGTAGGTTCGAGACCAGCTTCAACAACTTAATGAGGACCTTAGCAACTTAAGGAGACCCTGTTTTAAAATAAAAAATAAAAAGGGCTGGGGGTGTAGCTCAGAGGTAGAATGCCCCTGGGTTCAGTCCCTATTACTACACACACACACACACACACACACACACACACACACACCATTTAAACTAAAGAATAGCATGTTTTTAATAAAATCTATTTTTTAATTTAGATTAATGAGTGAATAGATATTGTCAAGCACTTGATATACACTGTCTTGTGATTTAAGTGTTTTACAATTATATTTGTCTAGTGAATCTTTTAGTCACTGTGCAAAAATTAAGCTTGATTTCTGTATGAATGCATACTTTTTATAATTTTTGTGCAAATTCTGAACTGAAATGAATATACTGTAAGCTAAAAACTTATAGAATCTAGAATTTTATAAATAATAAAATGCTGAATTGTTAAAAAATAGGAAGGTGGTAGATAGAACACTTGGTAAAACTATGGTTTCATTAGAAATAAAGAATAATTTTGCTAGTTTCTTTTGAAATAAATGAAGATACAAAGGAAATTTTGTAGCAGAGAGATTTTAATCATTGTACACGTATTTAACACAATGAAAGTTCTGGAGGAGTTATCAAAGTAGGGATTTTGATAAGTTATAATGTATTCTCTTATATTCCATTCTTGGCTCTACCTGAGAGTAGTCTCTTCAAAGAACAATGGAAGAGAATCACGCTGTGTAATTGTTTTACTTCATGTTATGTCTGCTCTTCTGATGATGGGGAACCACTTAAACAATTTTTTTTTTTTTTTGCGGTACCGGGGATTGAACGCAGGGGAGCGTTCTACCTCAGCGCTACACCCCCGGCCCTATTTTTCTATGCTTTATTTTTGAAACCGTGTCTCACGAAGTTGCAGAGGGCCTCACTAGGTAGGTAGGTAGAGAGAGAGAGAGAGAGAGAGAGAGATTGCGCGTGCGCGCGCATGCACGCTGAGGTTGGCCGCGAACCCAATCCTCCGGTCTCCGCCTCCCAAAGTACTGGGATTACAAGCGTGCGCCACCACGCCCGGCCCACTTAAACAATTTACTGATTCATTATACATTCCTTCATCTTAATGGTTCTTGGCCTTTGAAGGCTATGTATTATTTTGTTGTTAATATTTAAATATAGTTAGGTGTGGAGGTGCATGCATTGTAATCCCAGTACTTAGGAGGCTGAGACAGGAGGATTGCAGATTCAAGACCAGCCTCAACAACTTAGACCCTCAGCAACTTAGTGAGGCCCTTAGCAACTTAGCGAGACCCTGTTTTAACATAAAAAATAAAAAGTGCTGAGGGTGTAGCCCAGAGGTAGAATGCCACTGGGTTCAATCCCCAGTGCCACGAACCAAAAACAAAACAAACAAACTCCAAAACAACAATAACAACAACAAAGTTTAAACATGTCATGTTTTGATAAATATTGTTTCATTAACTTTTTTGTTTATGTGAGTGCATGTTTGGGTGCTCTTGCTATATAATCTCTCTGAATCGTGGTATTAAGAGTCCTCATCTTTTCAGGTCTCTCCAGTACTTTGTGGTTGTTTCCATGTGTGTGCACTTATGTTCAGACATCTCTATATGTTAAATCCTTGTCGTGTAATATTTAACATTTGTAATTTCAGTGACTGGCAGCCCTCCTCAGAGAACAAGGCCACATATTAACTTGTTATTTGTTTAAAGCACACATTGGAATGATGCACATTTTAAGACAGTGAGTGGCCTCTTGGTGTTCATATTTCAATGAAGTTTTGTGTTTCTCTGATTGTTCTTATGCAGTAAGGAAGTAACAAGAGCCTGATTTCTTTGTGAAAATTGACCTACATGGAAGGCCAACTGTTAGAACTAGAGATGGGCATGGAAGGACAGAGTCTTGGCCTGGATACTCACATTTCTTGACTTCTAACCTCATGAGCCCCACTTCAGTGCTCAGCATCCTTTAGGAATACTGGGGGCCACCAGGCTCTCCTCAACTGAGTGTTGACACCCCTATATTCCACCCTCATGGACAGTCACCTTGACACATGGCTTTGGGGAGCAGGAAAGAGAAGCCTTAATTTCTTTCTCTTCTCCCTGTGCAACATCTTTTTCTCCTCTGTTGATGGAGATGGCCTATACACTCAGCTCCTTCTGGCCTCCTTTTAAGACCCCGTCTACATGGACAGTCACAGAAACCTGTCCCCAACCCTGTTATGAAGCCGGGTATGGTGGCACACACATGTAATCCCAGTACTTGGGAGGCTGAAACAGGAGGATCTGGGTTCACGGCCAGCCTCAGCTACTTAGTGAGGCCCTCTGCAACTCAGTGAGACCTGGTTTCAAAATAAAGGATAAAAAATAGGGATGGGGTGTAGCTCGGAGGTAGAACGCCCCTGGGTTCCATCCCCGGTACTGCAAAAAAAAAAAATTCCTATCTTGGGCTCAGCATGAAAGACCCCTTTGGCTAAGCCACCAGCTTTCCTGTTATATATCCCAATGTATATATTCTGAAATATGTTATTTCCCACAGGCATCCAGTAATTTCTTACTGTGATCCTAGTTTTAGAAGGATAGTATGAATCTGTACTAGAAAAGACAGTCTTATGCTGGGAAGACCTAATAATTTTAGTTTTGAACCAGACACTACCCAGTTTGCATTCTGGAACATGAGAGAACAAACAAAATGAAGCCAGGTGTGGTGATGCATGCTTGGAATCCCAGCTACTCGGGGGGCTGAGGCCAGAGGATCCCAAGTTTGAGCCCAGACTGGACAACTTAGTGAGAACCTGTCTCAAACAAAACAAAACAAAGCAATACAGTTACAATCTTAAAGAGCCTCTAGAAGTTGCTTATTCGTCTCATTCTCTGTTCCTTTTTGTTCTTCCTTTCATTCTGTATTGCTCTCTCATTGTCCCTGTTCTCACATTTCCTCCTCTCTCTTCAGCTTATCTTTTCTGTTGGTCTAAGCTCACTTTCTACTCCTGTCTCCTCCTCCCTTGATGTAAGTAGAATATGCCCACTTGCATCATCCAGAAGTTTCTGGTACATTTTACTATCAAGGAACGCGGGCCTATGTTTATAATACATCAGGAGCAGGGCAAACCTATCAAGTCCTACTGAGGATTATCTAGAGAAATGGCAGCTGTGGGTGAAAAACTAAAATTATGAGGTCTTCTCAGGTGATTGGTCCTCATGTGGAAAAATATATATATTTAAATAGCTGTGTGTGGTAGTACACACCTATAATCCCAGTACTTGGGAAGTTGAGACAGTAGGATCATGGGTTCGAGGCCAGCCTCAGCAACTTAGTGAAATAAAAAATAAAATATGGCTGGGATATAGCTTGGAGGTAGAATGCCCCGGGTTCAACCCCTAGTACCAAAATAATAGTAATAATAATAATAATAATAATAATAATATTTTAGTGTACTTTAAATGACTAAATAAGGTTTTATATGCCATAGTCATAATTTTTCTTTTAAATACTTAAGATATATTTTATAAATTCCAAAATACAAAGTGTCACAAGTGTAGTAGCCCTTTATAATTTTAAAGACCTCAAAACAAACCTGAGTAGAAATTGGTGGTAACTTTATAAAGAATTACCCTAATTCTCTTATGCACATCTGGCAATGGTATATATCTTCCCAGGACTGGGTGAGAATTGTATAACAGCACAGAGGAAAAACTACTTGGCATATGACACATACTCTCAATAAAGATTTTCCCTCTGCCCTTTCACCCTTCAAATTTATTAGGAAATCATTAGGTGCTGTCACATATACATGTAGGATTTCAGTGGTTTAAAACAACAATTTGTTCCCTCACTGGCCTGTCGGTCTATCCTGGGTGTTTCTGGTTGGCCTGCGGCTTTGCTCCACATAGGTATTCAGGGACAGAGGCTTTGCTCTCTTTACAAGGCTTCCATGGCCACTTTGGGTGACCACTAAGCCTCAAAGTGTCGCTAGTGAACACAGTATTGTTTTAAAGATAAAACAGTTTACTCTAGCTCAGACAGAATGGTTGAGGAAGACTTTTTAGAGACAAATAAAGGTTGACCCATTTAGATATCAGCTGTTCATTTCTTTTTGAACAAATAAAGACTTTGATGGAATTGAATTTCTACTACCCACTTTTTGATTGAGAGAAAGGGTCACACCATGTTCTGCATTACTTGATTCTCTATAGAGAGAGTTGGATTGCTCAAATGCCAAAGGGGCCTTGGTGTTCCCCATCATAGCATCTCATAGTGTGAATCCCAAGACAACCTTTTGCCATTTGGTAGACACGGTGTGCTAGAGCTGCAATGAGAGGAAATGACAGCCTTGCTTAGTTAGAATGATAACCTTTTGAGCAGTTCTAAGCGTCTAAGCAGACTCAAGACACAGGGACACTGCAGTACCCATGCTGAAGGCATAAAAGATGTGGGAGGGGAAACCAGAGGCACATGGCCAGCAGATTGCAAAAACCCTCGCTCCAGGTGCCACGGGAAGGACTGAAGTCAAGGCAACACAAGAGAGAAGCGCATTAACAAAAAGGTCACTGGACTGAAAAGAGAGCTGAATCGGTGGTGACTATTTGGCCAGAACTCAGAAAAGGCCATACTGTGAGTGCCAGCTGAGTTGGTGCTGGAGCGGTTGTGTTTCCACTGGCACAGACTCTGTGTTGTGCTGCCTGCTTGGAGGAGGCTGGGAAAATGTTTCTAGTGCTGGGCTTTTAGGCAAGGGTTTTATGATTGGTGCTTCTAATAGTGTCTGATTCCTTTCTCTTTTTTTGTGTTTGCTGGTACTGGGGATTGTACCCAGGGGCATTCTATCTCAGGACTACATCCCCAGCCCTTTTTTATTTTTTGTTTTGAAGCGGTCTTGCTAGGTTGCTGAGAGCCTCGCTAAGTTGCTGAGGCTGGTCCCGAACCTGCGATCCTCCTGACTCAGCCTTCCTAGTATTGGGATTACAGGTGTTTACCTCCATGCCCAGCTTGATTCCTCTCTAAAAAGGAAGTATTTGAGTCTTGCATAACTATGGAAAACCTACCTGTTTCACAGAACCTTTCCTAATCTTTACAATATCATCCCCATTTGTAGTTCCAGTGTCTCTGCCTGCCATATTCTCTCTCTCTCTCTCTCTCTCTCGTTCTCAAGCTTTCTCCTTGTCAGGTAAGAAAAAAAATAATATAACCCCTGAAACGATATAGAATCTTCAGGAGGAGCTCCTGTCTCCATCTAAGCCTGGTCCTATCAACAGTTATAGAAAAGCAAAAGTCTCCTTCTCTAGCCTTATACCAGCCCTTCCTCACTAAGCCCCCTTGACTCTCAGAAGTAGAGAATTTTATGTGGCTTTTCACACTTTCTCTGAGTTGTGCACTTTAGCTCACAAGTTACACATTAAGTTCATAGTAGCATTCTCAAAAGAGGCAGGCCTTTAGTCTTCTGTTTTATTGCTCTTGGTGGGTGGAATTGGCTGCCTCTTGCTACCAACATTCCATGTACCTGAAGATCTGCCCCTGGCAAAGCTAATCACCTCATCAAGGTGTGAGATGGAAAAGCCAGAGTGTTTCATTTGCATGACATGAATAGATGCTGTTTCACCTTCTAAAGCAACTGGGATCTTAGTGTTTAGTGAAAAGATGGTGTAAACTGTCTCTCTGTCCTGACAGTATCACTCTTGATAAGTGCAAGTTTGTATAATTAGCCATTTCAGCCTCTGTATTTTCTCTCTTGTCAGAAACAGACAAGGGGTCAGAACAAGGGGCTGCAACTCATGAATCCCCGGCATGCTGAGGTCAAGGCTTAGGGTCATTGGCCAGCAGGCCAAGTGACATTGTCAGGACACTCCCAGGACCAGAGAAGCCAGAAAGCCAGGATGATAAGGACGGGTCAGTAGGAGTCATGCGGAGATACAGGAGAAGAGGCAGGAGCCTGGGGAGCAGAGCTGCTACTGTTCAGGGTATCCTTCAAGTTGTGCAGTTTGCAGAGCCTTCTGGCACAGGGGTCTGAAATCAGACTCCTGCTGGGCTTTGCCAAGCCTTGTGCGTTTGGTGCAGGACTGTGTCTGCCAGGAGGAAAGGTCCATGGATTACCAAGCTGTGGGTCATGGGACTTCACCCATCCAGAGGGGAATGGATGGTTCTACAGAGGCCAAGACTAGTGGCTCTGCCAGGGCGTCTTTACTGCACTTTGAGGCCTTCTCTTTAGCCAAGGTGCTAAATAAATGGTTGTTAGAAAACATGTTAGATGGTTAATGGTTAGATCCCAGACTGCTATAGAAGGTGAAAACAATATCTGTTCACGTCATGAAAATGAAACACTCTTGCTCTTCCACCTCACACCTTGAGGAGGTGATTAGCTCTGCCAGCAGATCTTCAGCACATGCGAATGTTGGTAGCAAGAGGCAGCCAGTTCCACACACAGAGAGGAGCACTAAAACAGAAGGCTGAAGACCACCACTTGTTTCTCTTTTGAGGATGCTACCACAGACTTACTGTGTAACTTGTGAGCTAAAGTGCACTTATAACAACTTATAAGTGCTGTTATAAGTATACTGACATTGAGGAAATATATATGCCAAAGCAGTTTGTGCTTCAGCTTTTGGGATTTTCTATGCTTTCAGTGGCCAGTCTCAACTTCCTGGTCAAAGTTTCATCCGTAGGGAGAGGATACCGATGTCTGGTGCTGTGAGGGAGAGCAGCAGATCCTCTGATTCCCCACTATGTCTGTCCATATCCTCACCCCATAAATAGTTGCTGGATTCTAAGTTCTCAGGTTATTTATTTAGATTTCTTAAGTGAGCTGGTATAGGAGAGCTCAGATCTAGATGTCAGTTTGGGAGACCAGGGAATTTTATTTAAAGAAAAGAAGATTTATATGATTTAGAGACAAAACAGAAGGTGAGCTGTGAAATCTCATGAGGTTGGGCTGGGGATGTAGATTAGTGGTAGAGCACTTTCCTAGCATGTGTGAGGCCCTGGGTTCAATCCCTAGTACCATACACACAAAACAAACAAACAAGAACTCTTATGATGTCCTGGGATATCTGGAAGTAATAGAAGACCTCCATGGGGCAGAATAAGGCCTTGGGGCTAGTTACTGTTTTTCCACTAATTTCTGGCCTAAAAGGAACCCAGTTTATCCATGCCTCTAGTTTTCCCTAGGACTCCCTCGGTTAACTCAATCCTAGTTATTTTGCCATTTTATGCATATGTGTAATGAAAGGTAAATATATTCTTCCTAGAACTGTTCTGAAAGTGTCAGAGGAAAGGAAATAGAAGAACTTTCACAATTCTGATGCATCTTCATTAAATTCAGCCACATATCTTCCTTCCCAATGACATCCATGTACACACCCAAACACTTTAATTAGAGCAAGCATAGAGCACCTCCTTCCCATGTGACATTCTTTGAATGGACTTCATGTCTAGACTATGTTGACCTCATGTCTGACCATAGAAACCTCTTATTCATACAATCTCCAACTCTTAGTTCTCCATCCCAGCTGCCACAGCCAGAACAGACCACAAGGCATGATCACGCTCCACCCTCCATTCATTTTCCTTTTGACTTTTTGTTGCACAGGAGAGCCAGTCTTCTCTTAGCACTCTGAATACTCCTTATATGGTTTCCCTTTAAGTTGCTGACATTTGAGTCAGTGTCCTTCCATCCATCCTTCCTTCTTTCCTGTAACTCCTTTGGATTTAGTCTTAATGCACTGCACCAGAAGCAGACTCTTCTGCTCTGTACCCTTTCAGGTGGTCTTAGTCTGCTTTTCCTTACTATAACAGATTCCTTGACACTGGGTAATTGATGAAGAAAAGATATTTATTTATCTCACAGTTCTGGAGGCTGAGAAGTTGTAGATCAGGCACTGGTATCTGCCTGGCTTCTGGTGAGGGCCCCATGCTGCTTCAACTCATAGCAGAAAGTAGAAGAGCTAGTGAGCAGATGCAAAGAGAGGAGAGAGAGAGAGAGAGAGAGAGAGAGAGAGAGAGAGAGAGAGAGAGAGAAAGAGAGACAGGCAACAGACAGACAGAGGAGTGGGGGGAAAGCATGCCAGGCCTGCTCTGTAACAACCTGCTCTCATAGTAACCAATCCATTCCCACTAGAATGAGAACTCACTCCCACTTAAAGATCCTGTCACCTTTCAACCTTGTGACATTGGGACCTGAGCCTCAGCATGAGTTTTGGTAGAGACAAACCATATTCAAACTGTAGCACAGCTGAAATGTCTAGGCAACTTGCTTCTGTTAACCTAGATCCACCTACGACCCAGTACAGGGTATCCAACAAATCCTCACTGCTCTATAACTGTTAATCAGCCAACACCAGGATTGGTGTAAATTGTGAGGCTGTGTGGAGTACCACGTGTTGAAGTTGGTGGAGGAAGTAGACTGAATCCCTCCATTTCAGCGCTTCAGCAGCTACCTTTTGTCAGGATGAATTGCTTTGTCTTTGGCAATTAAATTGCCAAGGTTAACCCAGGGATGGGAACAGGTGAAGATTTTGGAGCAGCTAATCTGTTAATTTAATAAAGATCTTTCAGTAGTAATCTGGATATAAGCAACATTTGCATGAAGTAGAAAAGTCATGTTGCACTGTTCCTCATATTGCCCTTTTTATTGTTTTGTCTTTGTATATTGTACTACTACTCAACTTTATTGGTTCCCGATCTTAATTCCTCTTTGTCCATTTTATATTTCCACGAGATTGCTAACAAATGAGTTCAGGGAGGCAGCTGCCTAGAAGCACATGCTCCATGGCACCTAGTATAAAAACAGATACATTGTGGGTACAGAATTACCAGTGGTGTACATCCTTACAGTGACTGAAAAATCTGACTTTTTATTAGGAATCGATAAGTTTAGGTGACCTTAACTGTTATCACAATTGTTAGTTCACAAACAGACATCCTTATCTCATAGCTGTTTCATAGGTAAGATTATAACATTATGGGATTTGCTTAATTAGAATTATTTTTTTCTGTTCTGAATATTGAAATGACTTTCATGTTCCCACAAAACAAATAATTCACCATAGCTTAAAATCAAGATGTGCATTAATTCGTACATGAAAGGTAATCCCTTGGTTGAAAGAGGCTAATTGGGGTTAGCTTCTGTTAGTACAAAATCATGAATAGCTTTGATAGATTTTAGCACATGGATAAATCCCTCCTCCAAACTTCCCATGATGAAGAATGTCTTTCAGTTGGATAACTTTTAAAGAATTTGATGCATAAAGAAAAAATCTTATCAGGCATAAAATGTTTGTCCACTCCCTCTTGATATGGATAATGAATTCTCCATCCTATTAACAAAGGTTGAACATGTGTATACCAAAGAGATTGGATCCCAACTTTTTCCCCTTTCCTTTTGCCCTGAGGTTTTTGTTGTTGTTGTTTTTGTGGTACTGGGGATTGAACCCAGGGGCATTCTACCTCCAAGCTACACCCCCAGCCCTATTTTGTATTCTTTATTTTGAAACAGGGTCTCACTAAGTTGCGGAGGGCCTCACTAAGTAGCTGAAGCTGGCCGCGAACCTACAATCCTCCTATCTCAGCCTCTCAAGTACTGGGATTACAAGCGTGTGCCATCATGCCTGGCTTGTGCTGAGTTTTGAAGGGGAGGGAGATGACAAGTGGAGGGAGAAGAAAGAAAGAACATAGCAAAGAGGAGTGTCAGTGAAAAGGCTGAGAAGCAGGATACAATGTGATGCATTCCAGGAACTTGAAGTGGGTCAGTGGCATTAAGGACCAAGGGAGAAGGGGGAGAGAAATAGAAGTGTGTGAGTAATTATAGGAGCCCAGTCTACAGAAACAAGCAGGGACAAGATCACAAAGGGTCATGTTTGTTGAACCAGAAAGAGTCTAAAGCTCTTTCTCTTATGATACTGAGGAAGAAGAGTTTACAGGAAATGAAAAGGAGCAGGCATAAGTAGGAAAGAACACCAGGAGAGAGGGTTATCACCAAAATCCAAGGAGGAGAGGGTTTTAAGAAGGACAGCCTGAGTAGCAGGGTCAGATGCTCCAGCAAGGTGAAGGAAGATGAGCGAGAAGCATCCATTAGATTTAGCAATAAGAAATGGTGGTTAGTGGCTTGTAATCCCAGTACTTGGGAGGCGGAGACGGGAGGATCCGGGTTCGCGGCCAGCCTCAGCTACTTAGTGAGGCCCTCTGCAACTTCGCGAGACCCGGTTTCAAAATAAAGTATGAAAAATAGGGCCGGAGGTGTAGCTCAGAGGTAGAACACCCCTGGGTTCAATCCCCTGTACCACACACACACACACACAAAAAAAAAAACAAATGGTGGTTAGTGGCCTTGATAAGACCCGTTTTACTAGAAGCAGAAGCCAGATTGCAATGGATTGAGCACTGAATGGGGAATAAGGTAATGGATGGGAAGAAAAAGATAACAGTAGTCAAGGAAGATGGGGATGAAAAGAGTTGGTTTGTTGGTTTAAGATTAGAAAGGCCTTGGCATACTTGTATATTATGTTTAAAAACTGAAAATAGCTAGTAAAGAGGAGTTTGACTGTTTCCAACTCAAAGGAATGATAAATGTCTGAGATGATAGATATGCCACTTATCCTGATCTGATTATTGCATATGTATACATGTATTGGAATGTCACACTGTACTCCATAAATAAAAATGTATTTTAAGAACAACCGATAACGATCAAAATACATTTATTGGGTGCTTCTTATGTTCTTAGATGAAAATGGAAGCTTAGAGAGGTTAAGTGATTGCAGGTCCTGCAACTAGGAAGGAAGGGGCAGGGATTTGAACCTAGGCCCACACTCTCATGCTCCTCGCCCATGTGCTCTTACCCTCTATTCACAATCATGATGATGATGAGGGACTTTTCCATTGAATAATGAAATGGCCATTGGGTATATGTAAACTATAATTACTGATGCCTTAATTTTCTTGCATTTGAAATAGTAGCTTTGTAATGATTCATGATCTCTATCACAGCTGAGCTAAAAATGAAAGAATAACTAAAAATAGCTTTGAAAACAGGTGAATTATTTTGCATGTGTAAAATTCTATTCTGTGTTTTAATCCTTCTTCAATTTCTAAATAAAAGTTACTTATAAATTACACCTAGAATGTGTAAGCTTTTCCACTTAGATGTGCTATGTCACCTTTCTGCTCGTGATGGTAGATGTTAAAAATTTGCTTCTTAACTTAACCGTCTGTTTGTCATCTAGAAGTATCACAGATGAAGAACAAGTGGGCTCAGCCTTGGCGATCATTGGGAAGAAATAATTACATTCTTGTAGTTTTTCATTTCAGCAAAAGGGGAACGTCTTATTTAAACACACCAAAGTATTAAACCCAGCTTGTGGAAAATGCTTACAAGCAGTTTTTGTGATGTTTTGATACACATTGCAATGATATGCCGGTGATAAGAGTGGCTCAAGGGAAAGGAAATTAATGATGGCTGGGATGGAGCCAGCTGTGTGATTCTATGTGTGGAAGTTCCATTTTTAGGAAAACATTTTCATTTTCTCCTACCAGTGTCTTCAGTTGTCAAATATTAAACATTAAAAATATGTCCAAAATAAAATGGCCCATGAGAAAGACAGCAGTAAAGGTTATGAAAACAGTAGAAAGCACAGAGTTATCCCACCCCATCCCAACACCTGCGAGAAACTACAAAATAATGAAAATGCATACATTGCCAGCTGGACCATCTGTCCCAGCTACTGCTGGCCCGGTCAGTGTGCAGAATGGAGACACCTGTCAGATAAATTCACATGTTGCAGGAAGCATAGGTGGTGTTTTGGCAGGTCATCCTCTTGTCTTTGAATCAAGAGGAGACAAACTTTTTGGCATTGGGGGGCCTGCATATGACGTGCCATCCTCACAGTGGAATGTGGAAGGATGGTCAGGTTCTCTCACTATGGAGGGCAATCTCATAAACCTAATGAGAACACCAGGACATAAAGAACTGTGGTCTTCTCCCCATCCTCTCCAACTCCAGCTGCCTTTGCCTGATGTTTAAAACATAAGAGGAAGAAATAATACGTGGGAGGCTGAGACAGGAGGATTGTTGGTTTGAGACCAGCCTTAGCAACTTAGCAAGACTCTCAGCAACCTAGTGAGACCCTGTTTCAAAAGAAAAAGTAATACATGCATATCCATGTTTATAGCAGCACAATTCACAATAGTCAAATTATGGAACCAACCTAGGTGTCCATCAACAGATTAATGGATCACAAAATTATGGAATTTTGTGATGGAATTTTGTGACGCAATGAAATTCTACTCAGCATTAAAGAAGAACAAAATTATGTCATTTGTAGGAAAATGGATGGACCTGGGGAACATTTTGTTAAGTGAGATTAGCCAGTCACAGACAGTGAAGGGTCATGTGTTTTTCTCTCATATGTGGAAGCTAGGGAGTAATTGGGATACCAGAGGGACTTCAGATAATGGAGGAGAAACCCCAGTGGAGCCAGGGAGGTGGTCTACGGGAAGGTGTGTGGGTGGGAGAGAATTAATGAAGGAATCACTTCCATTGACATTATGTACATAATGTCGATTTCAACATCCTGTATGGGGAAAGGAGGCAGTGGGGAGGGAGCCGGGGAAAAAGCCAGCTGTGTGTATGTATGTCATTATCACTCTGAACTACATTATGATGTGAGACTATAATGCACCAATAAAAGTATTTTTAAAAAACATGCTGGGCGTGCTGGCGCACGCTTGTAATCCCAGTACTTTGGGAGGCGGAGACCGGAGGATCCGGGTTCGCGGCCAGCCTCAGCTCTCTCTCTCCCTCTCTCTCTCCCTGTCTCTCTCTCTCTCTCTCTCTCCCTGTCTCTCTCTCTCTCTCTCCCTGTCTCTCTCTCTCTCTCTCTCTCTCTCTCTCTCTCTACTTAGTGAGGCCCTCCACAACTTCGTGAGACCCAGTTTCAAAATAAAGTATAAAAAATAGGGCCGGGGGCGTAGCGCAGAGGTAGAACGCCCCTGGGTTCAATCCCCGATTACGCAACTACCGCAAAAAAAAAAATTTTACAAATGAGGATTCCTCTTCTTCCTTTTTTTTTGGTAAGCACTTTATGTGCACTATCTCTATTATTCCATTAAATGTGCTTTGAAAGAGTTAATTCGGTGTGGAAATTAAAACTAGGGGTATTTGAGTGACTCATCCCAAATCCTAAAGGATTAACAATAAACATTCCAAAGATGATGTGGTTGATAATATTTTATAGATGGTTTGAAACTCAAGATAGCTTAGACATACCTTTTATTCATTGACTTGAGGTTCATTTCGTTAGTAAGAGCCTGAGTTTTGACTTTGATTGACCAAGAATGGACAAACTCTGATCATCTGCCTGCTTGTAGGGAAGGATATAAATAATGGGAGCAGAAGCCGGGAGTGGTGGCACATGCCTGTAATCCCAGTACTTGGGAAGCCAGTTCCCAGTACTTGGAGGATTGTGGGCTTGAGACCAGCCTCAACAATTTATTGAGACCCTGTTTCAAAATAAAAAATAAGCTGGGCGTGGTGGTGCATGCTTGTAATCCCAGTGTTTGGGAGGCTGAGATAGGAGGATTGCAGGTTCAAGGACAGCCTCACCAAGTAGTGAGACTCTCATCAACCTAGTGAGACCTTGTTTCAAAATAAGAATAAAATAGGGCTGGGGGTGTAGCTTGGAGGTAAAATGCCCCTGGGTTCAATCCCCAGAACCACAAAAATAAAATAAAATAGGGCTGGGGTAGCTCAGAGGTAGAGTATCCCTGGGTTCAATCCCCAGCATAAAATAATAATAATAATAATTAATAGTAATAATAATAATGATGATGATGATAATGGAAAATCAGCCTGGATTTAATCTGCAATCAGGGGCATAGATACTGTCAGAGACAGACACTGAGAGATGTTTTTTAAAGAAGTTAGAGATTCTACCTTATTTGAAGATAGGAAAACAAACCTGATACTCTTTATTTACTGAATTCTGGTATTTAAATATGCTACCCCCATCCTGGGCACAAATGATTGTATAATTTTGGTATATGCATTAGAGCTGAAGTTTTTGAAGCAGTAAGTTTAGGCTTGCATTCCCATCCGTGTGCCAGTGCCAGCAGTTAGAGGAGCCCACTCAGCCGCCTCTAGTCAGCACTCAGGGGAGTCTCGGGCAAGCGCTAGTCTTCTTTTTAGAGTTGGCAGTGACTATCACATTACTGGATAAGTCACTTCTCAGGAACACTTCTGAGACCTGTGTACCCGAAAGTTGGGAGAAGGAGGTCAGTACCCGTGATTGATATGTATCTAACAATTTGATAAACATTTACCAAAGTAGACACCAAAGAAACAGTGTTGAATAAGTAAAAATTGCAAATATCAGGGTAAGTACAAATGCTAAGGGAGCATCTAAGAGGAACTGAATTTCTTCTTAGCCAAGATAAAAAGGATTTTAACTTCGGGTGTTTAATTAAGGGGTCAGAGGAGACAGAGGTATTTCAGAAAGAGGATCCTGTGTGTGGCAAGTCCTGGAAGCAGGAGAGAGCATGGTATTTTTGAATAACTGGAAGTTTATCAAGGCTGGAGAGGAGATGGAAGGTAAAGTCCTGAGTGTCTGACCCTGATGAGTTCCATGGGCCATAGTAGGGAGTTTGCACTTGAGGACATTTCAGCCAAGAAGTCCTATCACCAAATTGCCCTTCCTTCCTTCCTTCCTTCCTTCCTTCCTTCCTTCCTTCCTTCCTTCCTTCTTTCCTTCC
>PVJS01037683.1:0-19778 GCA_004027185.1 Glis glis
GTAGCTCAGAGGTAGAATGCCCCTGGGTTCAATCCCTAGTACCGCAAAAAAAAAAAAAAACATTGTGCCTGACACCCCACCTATAAAATTATTTTTTTTCCAAAAACAAAATGGCCCAAATAATACCTAACTTATAGGGCTATTATGCAATAAATGAGACAAATGGAAGTAGACGTGCTATCTAGAGCAGAAAGTACTGACTATGAGATGTACATGAAGGGATAAGGAATATATGGAGTATGTTGGCAGGAGCACTGGATTAAGAGCCAGTAGACCTGGCTCTAGTTCTGGATTTTCCTCTCATTTGCTGTGTGGCCTGGGGAAGATCCCTTCCCCTCTCTGAGTTTTCTCATTTTACAAACGGGCTAGGTGCTTTTGGCGATCCCTTCATTTGGAGCATTGAGATTCTGCCTTTGCTAGATGCAAAATGAGTGGGGTCATTTGCAAGGGTTCCACGGGGAGTCCCCAGGTGGAGTCAGCACGAAGGTGGTCAGGGACTGGCAGCCAGACCACCTGGAAAGCTGCTCCTGCCCCAGAGACTGCCCTGGAATGCTGGCTCCCGGCTCAGAGGCCCCTGGAGCAGTCTTGGTGGTCACTGTATCCTCTCTGGGTCCATGAAAATCTGCCTTATTTTCAGACTCCCAGGGGCGAGGCTCTCCCCCCTCCTCCCACTGTCAGGGCCAGATTGCAGGGTGGAATGATCTCTGGCTGGGAGCTCCAAGGATAAAGGGACTGGAGCACTATTCAGACAGACAGGAAGTAGGACTTAGGAGGGGAAACAATGCTGCATTGGGAGCCAGAAGACATGGATTCCCATGCTGGCTTCGTTCCTTAGCAGCTGTGTGGGCCGGGCGAGCTGTCATGGCTCCCGAGGTCAGCATCCTCACCTGTGAAATGGGACTTTCCTCAGGCTCAAAGGAGAGCAAAACACAAAGCGGTGCCGCTAAAACCGGAAAGTCAGATTTGCCTGGGAGATATCGGGGAGAAGGAGATCGTGCTGCGGAGAAAAACTGACCAGGAACCTGAAAAAAAGGGACAGCAGAGCTGCCTGCCCTGAATGGGTGCGTCAGCCTCTGACACGTGGTCCCCGAGGAGGGATCAAGCTGAGAGGCAGTGACGTGCAGAAGGCTAACCCAATACCCCAAGGGATGCTTTATCGGGCAAGGGCTAACAAAGGCCGTGTTTCTTAGGGTGAACCAGGGAGGCTTTGAAAACAAGCTGCCCTACAGGTCTCAGGGTCTGGCTGGCTGAGCCCTGGACCTAGCTCCCTGGGCCCTGGCTCCCAAAAGCTTTCTCAGGCCTCTTACCAGCTCTGCGTCTCCAGCTGCTTGGGCGGGAGATAGCCTTTTCCAGATGTGGCTGGACAAAGCCAGGCCATAGCAGTAGGATCCCATGAATGCTACCTGGTCTCTTCTGCAAACCTTCTCTCTTTGAGATGTTGAAAAATGATCCAACCTCAAATGCCAAGAGAACAGTCACAGAGGCTGGGACCCTCGCATGGGCGACATGTGCTTTCACGCCACAACGGCCTAGAACATAGATATTCACGTCTGTGTTCTTCAGTGAAGCCAAGGACAAGGGCAGGAGGGGGAAGTGCACCGTGAGCTCTGCCAGGTTCGAGCACTTGCTGAGAACACAGGCTGCAGTCCTAAATGAAACCGACGTGGCTCAGGGCCCCCTGGAGTTTATGGGTTTGTTGGAGAGAGAGACATCAATCAAATAACCATAAAAGTATAAAACAATCAAGTGGCACAAATGCCGTGAATCAAGCGGCCAGGAGAGTACAGAGCAGGGGATGTCTAGCAGGAGGGTGAATGTCAGAAAAGGCTCCTGAGGCCGGGCGTGGTGGCATGCGCTTGTAATCCCAGTACTTGGGAGGCTGAGGCAGGAGGATCTCAGGCTCAAAACCAGCCTCGACAATTTAGCAAGGCCTTCAGCAACCTAGTGAGACCCTGTTTCCAAATAAGAAATTAAATTGGGCTGGGGGTGTAGCTTGGAGGTAGAATGCCTCTGGGTTCAATCCCCAGTACCCCCCCCAAAAAAAAAAAGAGAGAGAAAAGGCTCCCGAGGGAGGTGGCATTTGAGTTGAGATCTGAAGGATGATTGAAGTTACCAGACAAAGGGATTGGGCTAAGGGTGGGGAGATGCGGTGGCCTCAAGAATTTTAGACTAGGGAGTAGTATGTGCAACTGCAGGAAGGATTTAGTGCGTTCACAGACCAGGAAAGAGTTTGGTCTAAGTGGTGATGGGGGCCAGCTGGGCCACCTGAAGGATGGTGGCCTTGGTCCTAAAAGCATTGGGAAGCCACTGACGAGATTTATTTACTTATTTATGTGTGTGTGATATTGGGGATTGAACCCAGAGACATTCTACCTTTGAGCTACACTCCCAGCCCAATTTTATTTCTTATTTGGAAACAGGGTCTCATTAGGTTGATGAGAGTCTCACTACTTGCTGAGGCTGTCCTTGAACCTGCGATTCTCCTGTCTCAGCCTCCCAAGTACTAGGATTACAGGTGTGTGCCACCACCCCTGGCTCACTGAGGAGTTTTAAGAGGGACAAGATCAGAGATGCATTTAAATGACCACTCTGCCTGCAGTGGGGGTAAAAGAGGCCCCTTGCAGTCCTCCAAGTGAGAGATGATAGGTGTGTGGTCCTGAGAGGGGCCATGGAGATAAAGAGGACAGATATATAGCTGAATGTGGTGGCCTACACCTGTAATCCCAGTACTTGGGAGGCTGAGACAGGAGGATCATAGGTTCAAGGCCAACCTCGGCTAGTTATCGAGACTCGCAGCAACTTAGCGAGACCGTGTTTCAAAATAAAAAGTAAAAAGGACTGGGGGTGTAACTTGGAGGTAAAATGCCCCTGAGTTCAATCCCTGGTACCTTCCCCCTCCCCCCCAAAAAAAGAGAGGGGGCAGAACTGAGATGTATTTTAGACATGGAATGTGCAGGTTTAATGAGGTTGAGGATGGAGGAAGAATCAAAATCTGTGCCAGGTTTCACCTTGCTCAACTCAAAACTGGGGTGCCTTCGCTGTGATGGGGAACCCAGAGGGTCAAGGAGCAGGCGTGGGGTGAAGGCAAGCTCATAGGCCCTAGTTAGATGTGTGGCCTTTGGCATTCCAAAGTGGCAGGGGAGGTGACTTCTCTAAAGTTGTTTGTGGAGCTGAGCACCTGCAGGGCTGGGCAGGCCCGGGGCCTGAATGGGCCTCCCAAGAGCCGGCCACAGGAAGGCTTGGGACCTCAGAGCTGCCCAGAGAACAGTTCCAGTCTAAGAGAGTCTCTGGAGCAGAAACCTGTTGACAGGGCCAGCGGTAGGGCTGGAGACTATTTTGGTCAAAGTCTGGGCAGGATCCCTGCCCCAGGGCTGAGTGTCTTCTCTCTAGTGGGGACTTCTGGGCAGAGGACGGTCCAGGGTGGGAGGGACGCCGAGGTTATGGGGGACCCGGGCCTTCTGGGAGGCCAGACAGTGTCCCGGAGCATGCAAGAGGGGCCTGTGACCCAGATGCCTCCCCCCCCCCCAGTCCCCCTGCGCCGCGTGGGAGGCGGCGGCAGCTGCGGGCCAGGCGGAGGGCGGGCGGCGGCGCGCCGGCCCGTGGGAAGCGGCGGCATCTGCTCTTTCCACGCTCCTTCCCAGCGGCTCCCTCTGAAACCCAAGCCGGCCGGCCCAGCCCGGCCACCGCCGGCCCGTGCCCTCCGCCCGCCAGCCCCGGATCGGGTTGCAGGGCCCAGTGGCCGCGCCGCGGTTCCCGGTTCCCCGACGGCAGCAGCAGCAGCGAGGGGCCCGGGCGAGGGGCCTCCAGGTCGGGGCCAAGGCTCGGAGGCAGGGAGCTTGGAGTGCTGGGGAGGACTGGCCCAGAGAAACGGTCCCGGGGGAGAAAGGGAGAGCGGGCGCCCCCCCCACGCCTCCTGGGGCGCTTCCCGCCCTCCCCCCAGGTCAGCTCAGGCCAGGGAGAGGTTCCTGCACGCTGAGAAACCAGCCTTTCTCTTCCTCTCCAGCCAGATGGCCAGACCGCTGTCCATCCCCAGCCCTTCCCAGATGCAAGCCAGGAAGAAACGCAGAGGGGTGAGTGTCCGTCTAGCCAAGATTCCCCTGAATCCCCTGGGGTCTGGCCCATCAGCCTGGCCAGAAATGTCACACCAAGCTAACAGCTGGGGTTCGACTCCTGGCTCTGCCAGTAGCCTTCTGGGTGATTTGGGGCAACTCGTTTAACCTCTCTGAGCCTCATTTCCTCCTCGGTGTAACTGGAATAATGACAGTACCTTCTTCAAAGGACTGTTTTGAAGATTGAATGCAAGCCAGGCCTGGTGGAGCACGCTTGTAATTCCAGTACCTGGGAGGCTGAGACAGGAGGATCACAGGTTTGAGGACAGCCTCAGCAAGTAGTGAGACTCTCATCAACCTAGTGAGACCCTGTTTCAAAATAAAATAAAATAGGGCTGGGGCTGTAGCTCAATGGTAGAATGCCCCTGGGTTCCTTCCCCAGTACCACCAAAAAAAAAAAGGAGAAGAAGAAGATTGAATGTATTAATGAAATGTTCTCTGAGCAATACCCGGCACACAATCAGCCTTTATTACTTTTGTTCCAGCCTCCTCTTCTACCCTGTCTCTGTCTCTTCTCTGAGCCCAGAATTTTCCTTTCCTGTCAGTGTGCTGAGGAGGGGGAAGCAGTCAGAAGGAGGTTCCTGCTTGCTGCCCACCCCCACCCTGGGATGCAGTGTGCTTGCCCACTGGGAGTCCAGAGGACGGGGGTCTGGCAGAGACTAGCCCTGCAACTCACTCTTACCATCAGCCCTCAGGCAAAACACTTTCTTCCCACGCTTTGTCTGGAAAATTTTCTTTCTTTCTCTGGAAAATGAGGGGTCCCAACCTGCCCTGCTCTCAGTGTTCTGCTACCAGGACTGTGAGTGGAGAAGGAAGCATTGTGAATGAAGACCTCTGCAGCTGGAGAGAGTAATTCCCAGGACTCCTCAGACCTCCTCATGTCCCAGCAACTGAAGGGACAACCTTGGCCCAGCAGGGGCCCCCAAACCTGCTCCAGTGCTGTGGCCAGTCTTCCCATTCTGTTTGGTTGGTGCACTGCTGTCCCAGTGGTTGAACATTTTAAATATCACCCCTACAGCCCAAGACAAGAGACCTGAGTTCTACTTCCAGCTTTGTACTGTCTTGCTGTGTAACCTTAAGCAAATTACTGTATCTCTCTGAGCCTCTGTTTCCTTCTCCATAAAGTAAGAATAGATATATCTTTTTTTTTTTTTTTTTTGCGGTACCGGGGATTGAATCCAGGGGCATTCTACCTCCGAGCTAGAACCCCCAGCCCTATTTTTTATCCTTTATTTTGAAACCGGGTCTCACGAAGTTGCGGAAGGCCTCACTAAGTAGCTTAGGCTGGCCTCGAACCCAGATCCTCTGGTCTCAGCCTCCCAAGTACTGGGATTATAAGCGTGCGCCACCATGCCCGGCTAAGAATAGATATATCTTGGCCAGGCATGGTGGTGCATGCCTGTAATCCCAACTAGGCAGGATGCTAAAACAGGAGGATGGAAAGTTTGAGGCCAGCCTTGGCAACTTAGTGAGACCCTGTATCAAAATAAATAAAGCTGGGTGTGGTGGTGCATGCTTGTAATCCCAGTACTTGGGAGGCTGAGACTGGAGGATCCGGGTTCGTGGCCAGCCTCAGCTACTTAGTGAGGCCCTCTGCAACTTAGTGAGACCCTGTTTCAAAATAAAGAAAAAAATAGGGCTGGGGGTGTAGCCCAGAGGTAGAATGCCCCTGGGTTCAATCCCCAGTACTGCAAAAAAAATAAATAAATAAATAAATAAATAAAATTTTTAAAGGGGCCGGGCACATACTTCAATGGCAGAACACTTGCTTAGCATATGTAGGCCCCTGGGTTCAATCCCCAGCACTGAAAAAAAAAAAGACAAAAAATACTAACTTGTTCACAAAAATATCATGAGAGGAAAATATGAGTCAATGTCCATTGAGGCACTTTGGAAACTCTCATGAAGTGCCTTTATGTAACTTCTTGTCACTATGTTTCAGATCATAGAGAAGCGGCGCCGAGACCGCATCAACAGCAGCCTTTCCGAATTGCGGCGCTTGGTCCCCACTGCCTTTGAGAAACAGGTATGCCACATGGCTGGTCGTGCCAGAGCGTGTGCTGAGCGGGAGGCAGAGGAGGTTCGTTTCTCGTGGCATCTCTTAGTGACAGGTAGTGGCTGCCTGAGGTGCTGTGATCATTTAGGAATATTTGTCACTGGCCAGGGGAACGAGAGGAATGGAAATTCGTACTCAGTGAGGTGTCTCAGGTGTGAAGTGGCGCAGGTGTTGTGGCTTTATGTCCGTTTGAATTGTATCCTACAAGTGATCCTGAAGGGTAGAGATTATTTTGCCCATTGCACAGGTAAGGAGATTAAAGCACAGAGAAGGGAAATAATTTATACTAGATCACAAAGCTAGTAAATAGCAGAGCAGAGTTGGAGCACAGGGCTGCGCAACCTGTCTCCTGACATTTCCAGAGATATTTGAAAGTGGAGCCGGCTGCTCAGGGAGTGAGCACTCTGTTACTGGACATGTTGGGGTGGGGGGAGTACAGCGGGGAGTTAGGCTGTTGAATCAGACAGCCTCAAAGACTCTTACCTGCCGAGCATGGTGGTGTCCGCCTGTAATCCCAGCTACTCCAGAGGCTGAGGCAAGAGGATTGCAGATTCAAGGCCAGCCTTGGCAACTTAGCAAGACCCTGTCTGAAAATGAAAAATAAAAAGGGCTGGGGCTATAGCTCAGTGGTAGAGTGCTCCTGGGTTCAATCCCCAGTATCACCCCCCACATCCCCCCCCCAAAAAAAAAGATTCTTAGCCTATCTATCTCCAAGGCACAAGTCATGGGTCATCTGCCTTCCCTTAGGCCAGGGAGAACAAGTCAGCCATTCCACATAAGTTCACTAACACCTTCATGAGGATACTAACTTCACTAACACCTTCATGAGGACAGTCATGAACCGGACCTGGCGTCTGCCCTCAAGGGACTCCTGTGGAGTCCTCCCAGGTTTCCACTGGGAGGCCAGGCAGTCCTGGAGGCTTGGGATACACTTCCCAAGACAGAACCGAGGAAGAGCAGGTGCTTTGGGGCTGAGACGATGAGCTAGGTCTTGGGGACGCCGAGGCTGAAGGTGTATTCCCAGGAGAGCTGGTCTGGGAGGCAGGCGGGTACGCAGGAGTGGCAGTCTGAAGGTGATGGCTGAAGCTGTGGAGGTGGACGAGCCCCTCAGGGGGAGCATGCAGAGGGAGAAATGGGTGACACCACTGAGGTGTGCACTGTTTAAAGGGACAGGCAGGCAGGAGGCAAGGTGCAAGAAGGCAGAAGGGGTGTCGTGGCAGTCAAGGGTGAAGGAGTTTCAGGAAAGGGGCTCTGCAGCACAGTGGACAGTAGGACTGAGGTAAGAATGGAAAGAAATTTCAGATTTGGAGATAGTGACCGAAGTAGAAGCCCAGTTGCAAGCAGCGGGGGAGTGTGGGGGGTGAGAAGTCAAGACGGTGAATGCTGATGGCACTGGACCGGGAGGTGAGCAACAGAGGTCAGCTGGAGGCTGCACACTCTGCCTTCTGTGCCCGCAGGGCTCTTCCAAGCTGGAGAAAGCCGAGGTCTTGCAGATGACGGTGGACCACCTGAAGATGCTCCATGCCACTGGTGGGACAGGTACCGATGCTCTTCTCTCTTGGGGATCATTCACACTGCAGGTGTTTTGAGGCAGGGCCCTGGGGACACACTGGTGAGCAAAGCAGACATGGTCCCTGCCCTCCTGGAGCCCACAGTCTCCCCTGACCATTCTTCAAGCTTGTCTCTCCTCTTCCAGCATCTCCACTTGTCCAACCCTTTCCGCAACTCAGTCCTTACTGTCTTAGACCTTGGAGGAGTTTTCTTCTGTGTAACAGACTGTTCCTGTGGGTCTCACCCCCAAGGCCTCATTAAGGAATAACTGGAATGAGCTAATTCCCACTGGGATCCCAATCTGTGGATTTACCACCTGGCCTGCCGGAGATTCTGAGCCACAGGTGTTTCATTGGTATCTCTACCCATCAGTCTAGGCTCCTGGGATAATGTGTCTTTGCGAGTGTTGGGGGCATACTTCCAGCTCACAACAGGTGTCAGAACACAATGTAACTCATTCCATTATTTTATTTTATGGTACCAGGGATTGAACCCAGGGGCATTCTATCTCCAAGATATACCTCCAGCCCTTTTTATGTTTTTGTTTTGAAACAGGGTCTTTCTAGGTTGCTGAGAGTATCACTACATTGCTGAAGCTATCCTCTAACCTGTGATCCTCCTGTCTCAGTCTCCCAAGTATTGGGAATACAGGCATACACAACTACACCCAGTTCATTCCATTATTTTAAGCTAATTCATTATGATAAAATCATGGAACTGTGGCTTTTTTTTTTTTTGGTATTAGGGATTAAACCCAGGGGCATTCTACCTCTGAACTACACCCCCGGCCCTATTTTTTTATTTTTTATTTTGAAACAGGGTCTCACTATGTTGTGGAAGGCCTCACTATGTTTCTGAGGCTGGTCTCGAATCTTCAATCCTCCTGTTTCAACCTGCCAAGTACTGGGATTACAGGCATGCACCGCTGCACCTGGCTGGACCATTGCATTTTAAGTGGTCCAACACAGAGCTGCTCGAACCTCCGTGAGCAGCGGAATCACCTGGGGCAGGCAGAGTCATGGGTCACCCCCAGAGATGCTGAGGTAGGAGATCTGGATTGAAGTTTAGGAATTTGCAAATTTAACTTTAAGGCAGTTGGTCCTTTTGAGAACTTCTGCCAAGGGAATTGCTAACAGTGGGAACTTCTGTTTCTAAGCATCCAGGGGAGATACTTCAAATTATCCTATTAAAAGAACAGTAGTAGCTGGGCACAATGGCACACCCTGTAATTCCAGCACTTGGAAGGTTGAGACAGGAGGATCACAGCTTTGAGATCAGCCTCAGCAACTTAGTGAGACCCTGTTTCAAAATAAAAAATAAGCCAAGTGTGGTGGTGCACACTTGTAATCCCAGTACTTGGGAGGCTGAGACAGGAAGATCGCAGGTTTGTGGCCAGCCTCAGCTACTTAGGCCCTCTGCAACTTAGTGAGACCCTGTTTCAACATAAAGAATAATAAAAAAAAATAGGGCTGGGGGTGTAGCTCAGAGGTAGAATGCCCCTGGGTTCAATATCCAGTACTGAAAAAATAATAAATAAATAAACAAATAAATAGGGCTGGGGTGTAGCTTGGATATAGAGTACCCCTGAGTTCAATCGCTAGCACCCCCCCAAAAAAAAACCCCAGTAGTGACTAGTATGTGGGTAGCATTCTACAACTTTCAAAATGCTTCCGTTTATGTTATCTCACTTGATTCTCACAAGAACCAGGAAGGTGGGATTGTTGTCTCACTACTTTCTGGCTTAGGGCTGATGGGAAGATAGGGAATTGTGGTTTAAATAGAGCACAGGCTTTGGATTTGAATCCTGACTCTACTACTTACTAGTTTCATGACCTGAGACAAATGATTTAACCTCTCTATTCCTGTTTCCTCATCTTCAAAATGGGAATAATGAGCTGGGCATGGTGGCACAGGCCTGTAATCTCAGTGACTCAGGAGGCTGAGGCAGGAGGATCACAAGTTAGAGGCCAGTGCACAGTAATTTAGAGAGACCCTGTTTCAAAATAAAAACTAAAAAGGGCTGGTGGTGTAGTTCAGTGGTAGAACGCCCCTTGGTTAGATGCTTAGTAAACAAAGGATCCATAAGGAAGGTTGAGCTCAGACGCCAACCAGCCACCACCCTGAGGATTCTGAGGAAGTCCAGACCTCCTTCCTTGCTGTGCACCCCACCCACGCTCTCACAGGACTCTCCTATAAAGAAGAACTGTGAGACCCCAAAGCGCTCTCTCCCTCTTGAGATAGCTCACATTCTCCCTTGAATGTGTATCCCCTACTTTCCTAAATAAGCCTCTTTGTCTCTGAAAAAAAAAAGAAAGAAAGAAAGCCCCTTGGTTCAATCCCCAGTACCAGTAAATAAATAAATAAATAAATAAATAAATGAGCCAGGCATGGTGGCGCATGCTCATATACTTGGGAAGCTGAGGTAGGAGAATCACAGGTCGAAGCCAGCCTCAGCAACTTAGCAAAACCTTCCGCAACTTAGTGACAACCTGTTTCAAGATAAAAAATAAAATAGGGCGAGGGGTGCAGCTCAGAAGTAGAATGCCCCTGGGTTCAATCCCCAGCACCAAATAAATGAATGAATGAATTTAATTAAATAAATAGGGCTGAGTGTGTATCTTGGAGGTAGAATGCCCAAGGACTAGGTTATGACTCAGTGGTAGAGTACTTGCCTGGCATGCACATGGCCCTGGGTTCAATATTCAGTACCCTCCCATGCACACACAGAAAGGTAAAGGGACTTGTGCATAGTCTCACAGCAGAGTCAGGTCTCATCCAAAAGGCAGCCTGACTCCTAGCATTGGCTCCTGTGAGCTGTCCCTCTGGGGGTCTCAACCATGAACCAGGGACGGGATATTTGCTGCCATAGTCATGAGCCAGTGCTGGCTGGGGCTCTTCCGTCTTTACCCAGAGGTGGTGGAGAGAGGGGCAGGTGCAGAGAAGCAGTGAGGGTTTGAAGGCCAGTGTGAACAGCCCAGCTGGTTGGCTTTCATTGACATCAGGCCCAAGAGCGGGCCCCTGGCCTGCTGCCAGCCGCTCAGGACCACAGTCGGGTCTTTCATTTCAGCCTTTTGAGCCGGGAAACAAACTCAGGTGCAACAGGAGCCAAGTGATAGAAGTGATAGCCAACTTTGTGTTTATGGAGTGTGCGGGCTCTCATTTCACCCTCTACTCTGTACAGCAGATACTATTACCTCCCCGCTGTATAGCTAAGGAGACTGAGGCACAGAGGGGCGAGACTCGTCCTTGGTCAGGCAGCTGGCTAAGTAGCAGAGCCAGGATTTGAACCCAGCTCTGCCAGCTTCCAAAGACCTCCTGCTTCGCTGCTACACTACGCTGCCTCCTCCAGGGGGCCTTCCAGCTCTGATGGCTGCCGTCACCACCTCCCCGCCCCAGATCCACTCCCACCAGTAGACGGGGTTATTCTATACCTCCAGTGCACAGCCTTTGCACGTCTGGCAAGTGTCTACCTCGTGAAGTCATCTTGTCCACAGAGTTTCTTCTTTGCACTCATCATGAACTGTGATGAAAACAATACTTCACCTTGTATAATGTGCTCTAGTTTAGTGAACTCATTTGATCCTCGCCATCCTCCATCCCAGGTAGAGATTCTTATTCCCACTTACAGATGGGGAGACTGGGGACTCAGAGAGGTGAGAGGCCATGCCTGAGGTCGCCCAGGGAGTGAGTGGGAGGGGCAGACCCAGAACTCAGGCCTCTAACCCCAGGCTGCGCTTCTCCCCGGCCTGGTATGCCCACTTGGTGCCTCGCTTTGCAGGATTCTTTGATGCCCGAGCCCTGGCAGTTGACTTCCGCAGCATCGGTTTCCGGGAGTGCCTCACTGAGGTCATCAGGTACCTGGGGGTCCTGGAAGGGCCCAGCAGCCGAGCAGACCCCATCCGGATTCGCCTTCTCTCCCACCTCAACAGCTACGCGGCTGAGATGGAGCCTTCGCCCACACCTGCCGGCCCCCTGGCCTTCCCTGCTTGGCCCTGGTCCTTCTTCCATAGCTGCCCGGGGCTGCCAGCCCTGAGCAGCCAGCTTGCCATCCTGGGAAGCATGCCTGGCCCCATCTTCCCCAGCACCTCCTCTCCAGCTTACCCCATCCCAGCTCTCCGAAATGCGCCCCTGCGCAGAGCCGCCGGCACCATCCTCCCGGCCCGGAGGAGTCTGTTGGCCAATCGAGGAGCATCTTCCACCCAGAGGGCCTGCCCCCCCGAGAGGCCGGCTGCCCCCCTACCCGCGGCCCCCAGCAGCAGGGCTGCCAGGAGCAGTGGCCTGGCTCCCCTCCCGCGGTCTTCCTCCCCCACACCCCCAGGCGCCGTGGGGTCCACTGCTTATGTGGCTGTCCCCATCTCCAGTCCATCTTCCACGGGGCCGACTGGGAGGCCTGCCGGTGCTGTGCTCTACCACTCCTGGGTCTCTGAAATCACTGAAATTGGGGCTTTCTGAGCCGCCCCCACCCCAGCTCCAAGCCCCCAGGAGTGAGGAAGGCTCTTTTTCCAGGAGCTCTAAAAATGGTACTGCCTTTTCTGCTTTGCTTCCCAGACGGGCTCCTCTGTGAAGGCGCCTTCTTCACCCATCAGAGGCCGCCTCCTCCTCACCACTCCACCCAGCCTCCGCCAGGCTCTGCTGGAACCTTCACATCCCAGCGGCTTGGTCCCATTTCTCACCCGTGCTGATGGGTCATGGTGCCTCATGAGCCCCTGGGAGCTGTGTCCAGACCCCTTTCCTGTCCAGTACACATGAATCCTGGGTCTTGGGGTGGAAGCTGTAACGTAAAGGATTCCATGGCCCAAGGCAGGCTGCTTCTGTGCAGAGGTCGGACCCTAATCAGGAGCAATGACTGGCTGCAGCCATCCCAGGCTGAGAGGCTGGAACATACGGTCTGCCTCACTTCCTGGAGACAGTGACTGAGCAGGGGCCAGCAAGAGGTCTCTTGGGTGCCTGTCTGCCCCTGCCCACCTGCCACAAGCCTATCCCATCACAGTGAACCCCAGGACAGCCAAGGCCTGGATGTTGGGGGCCCAGCAGGGCCTGCTCTTTCTCTCCCCTCAGCTGCAGACATTCACCCTCCTAGAGACTATGCCCTGCATGTGGCTGGCTTGATAAGCCCGCAGCAGCAAAGCTCTGGCAGGGAGGCCTGCCCCTAGGCCTCAGTAGCACTGCCAAGCAGGAGCCAGGCTAAGCAACGGAGAACCCAGCTCCCAGGCAGGTGGTCCCTCCCCACGGGGTGCAGCGTGGAGGGGCCACGGCCCCAGGTGATGACACCCAGAGAGGCATCCTCTTGGGATTCTGCACCAGACATCTGAGATGCCTGGTTTGCTTCCGGCTCAGAGAGTCCAGATGGCTGCCACGGCCAAGGGCTGTCAGGCTGGACAAAAATAACTGCGAGGAGGGGCGGGAGGAAGAACGTTCAGAGGCTGCGGGGCTCTTCAAGGTCACACTGTGGGTCGAGGGCCTGAGAGCTTGTTCACCCAGATTCCGCGCAGCTGGCTCTGCTCAGGCAGCTCCCTCTCCCCAGCTCTGCCTTAGGCCATTTTCCTCTAACAAAGGGAACAAGTGGCCCAGCCACCATTCCCAGGGGAACTGCAGATTGAACTGACATTCCGGATTGATACAGTGCGAGGAAACACTGCCATACTCATTGGGAAACACCTGCACCCCCAGCACCCCTGGCATTTCCCCCAGGACCGCCATGATCTGGTTAAAGCCTGGCAGACCCAAAGCGGTGGGGTCCTGGAGCTGGCAATTCAATGGTGCTTATGCGACACTGGTTATTCAATACTTCCAATGTCACCCCGTCAAGATTCTCCTACCCCCGGCCTTCGATGGAACCATGGTCCACAGAGGCTGCACTGAACTCAAAAGTAGGGTTTGCAAAAACCCTGAGGGCAAAGGGCCCTTTCAGAGAAGTGGGGCAGAGATCAGTTGAGTGACCCAGAAAGCTCTCTTGAAAGGGCTAATTCCTTAAGGAGGGATAAAGAGGTAAAGTACTTTTTTCACTCCTTAGCTAGTTCAGTCAGATTGCTGCCCTGTGGACCCACCAGAGGAGAGAGGGCAGCATTGCAGAGGGTGAGGTCCGTGGCAGGGGATGCTCCAGAGGGAGATGGATAGAGGGAGGGCAGGACAGTCACACAGGCTCCCAGGAGTGGGGACAGGTGAGGGGAGGTGACAGAAGGCAAGGACGGGCCTCACGTTTTTCACGAGGGGCACACTCAGAGGAACCCTCACTCCTCCCCCACTCCTTTCCTTCCCCTCCCCCTTTCCCTCCTCCGTGCTCTCCAACTGCTCCCAGGACACCAGGCCTGTGCTGCAGTCCTGCAATTAGCCAACCCCCTCACGTCAGAGTCCAGCATTCACTCATAGCTGGGCTGTGGGAAAGACGTTTCCATGTTGCAAGTACCCAGGAGTACCAGCCCCAAAACGGTGTGTTGACACCATTGACATGAGGGGGAAGCAGCCCAGCTCTCTCAGCCTCTTGGTTCATCTTTGGTTCATTCTCCCTGAGAGACTGCGGAGAAGGTGACTGTGTATTTGTCCCCATGGTCGGGGAGCTGGATCTTCTGTTCTATTCCCAAGCTTTCCAGGTGTCCCTGATTCCCCCTGCCCCTTGATGGGGTGTTGCAAACAGCCAATAAAGATTTTAGTTTGATTGTACTTCTTTGTTGCTGTTGTGGGTTTTTTTGGAGGGGTGTTGTTTTGTTTTTGTATTGGTGATTGAACCCGGGGCATTCTACCTCCAAGCTATACCCCCCCAACCTTTTTATTTTTTATTTTGAAGCAGGGTCTTGCTAAGTTGCTGAGGGGCTGAGGGTGTCTCTAAATTGCTGAGGCTGGCTTCAAGCCTACGATTCTCCTGTCTCACCCTCCCAAGTACTGGGATTACAGGTGTGCGCCACTACGCCCAGCTAGCTTCTCCTTCTGAAATATCTCCGGAGTCTGTCCACTTCCATCTGAACCCACAGCCACCAGCCTGGACTGGCCACATCACCTCTCCCCCAGATCACTGTCCCAGCGTTCACGAGGTCTCCTTGTTCCCCTCTTGTTTCGTCAGTTCTCAACAGCAACCAGAGAGAACCTGAAATATGCATATCACACTGTAGTGCCTGTGGCTCAAAGGCTTCCTCTAAGCCAGGTGTGGTGGTGCACACCTGTAATCCCAGTACTTGAGAGGCTGAGACAGGAGGATCGCACACTCAAGGCCACCCTCGGCAATTTAATGAGGTCCTCCGCAACTGAGACCCTGTTTCCAAATAAAAAATAAAATAAAATAGGGCTGGGAGTGTAGCTCAGAGGTAGAACGCCCCTGAGTTCCGTTCCCAGCACCACAAAAAAAAAAAAAAAAAGCCAGGCGGGAGACGGGAGGCTGAGACAGAAGGATCAGGATCACAGGTTTGAGGACAGCCTCAGCAAGTAGTGAGATGCTCATCAACCTAGCGAGACACTGTTTCAAAATAGAAATAAAAAATAGGGTTGGGGGTGTAACTTGGAGGTAGAATGCTCCTGGGTTCAATCCCCAGTACCACACACACAAAAAAATAAATTAAAAAAACTCTTCCTCTGTTGCCCTGTTATTCTTTTGTGTGTGAGTATGTGAGTGTTAGTGTGTGTGTGTGTGTGTGTGTGTGTGTGTGTGTGTGTGTGTGTGTGTGTTTTACTGGGGATTGAACCCAGGGGCATTCTACCTCCAAGCTACAACCCCATCCCTTTTTTTATTTTTTTGTTTTGTTTTGTTTTTGAAACAGGGTCTCGCTAGATTTCTGAGAGTCTCACTATGTTGCTGAGGTTGTTGTGAACCTGTGATTCTCTTGCCTCAGCCTCCCAAGTACTGGGACTTCATGTGTGTGCCACTATGCCTGCTTACCCTGTTATTCTTTTTTTTTTTTTTTTTGGTACTGGGGATTGAACCCAGAGGCATTCTACCTCTGAGCTACACCCCCAGTCCTATTTCTTTATCCTTTATTTTGAAACAGGGTCTAAGTTGCAGAGGGCCTCACTAAGTAGCTGAGGCTGGCCGTGAACCCGGATCCTACTGTCTCAGCCTCCCAAGTACTGGGATTGCAAGCGTGCGCCACCATGCCCTGCTCACCTCGGGGATTTTGCATTCGCTATTCCCTTTACCCAGAATGCTCTTCTCCACCCTTTGCAAGGCAAAGTTCTTCAGACCCTCAAGCCTTGGCTTCAATGTCACTTCCTCAGAGAGGCCTTCCCTGACTACTGGACTAGAATAGTTAATGGATCTCAAAGACCCCCTACTGTTTACCTTCCTAGGGAGTCTGCCATTATGTAAAGGTGAGCTAGCCTGGGCACTGAAGCCACCTGTATACTTGTTAACTGTCTCTCTTGCTAGGATTTAAGTTCCGTGAGGCCAGGGACCATGGCCTCTTGACTCTGTGCCTTGCACCAAGCACAGTGCCTGGCTCATTGTCAGCATCCAGTGAATCTTCATTGAATAAATGAACGGGTCTGCTCCCATGCTGTGGACGTGCAGCCCGACTGGAGGTCATGGGGTCAGAGGAAGGCATGAGCGCCGCTCTGGAGTGCACGCTGACATCTGGGAACTGGCAGGCTGTCCCTGCCAGTGGGTTTTGTTCTCCGCTCTTGGCTCGGCTCCCTGACGGACTCAGCTCCCAACAAATCTAGCAAGCACTCATGGAGCTCTGCCCCGTGCCAGCCAGGCCTGGCCAAGCCAGTGGTGACAAGGGCACTGTCACTCTGAGGGGGCCGTCCCCTCTGCCTAAGTGATAGCCGGTGAGATGGGAGTGGAGAGGTCTGTATGAAGTCTGAGGGCCACAGAGTGGGGGATGCACCTCTGCCTGAGGAGGTCACGGGGGAGGGGGGCAGGGGGCAGGGGTCCCCAGAGGACCAAGTGAAGTTTTCCAACAGCAGAGGGACCCATAGGTGCAAAGACCTGGAGACTCACTGGGGCCTGTAGAAGCTGGTTATGGGCTGAGCACAGACCTTCAATGGCAGGATAAAAGATGGGCTAGCCGGGCCTGGTGGTACATGCCTGTAATCCCAGTACTTGAGAGGCTGAGACAGGAAGATTGCAGGTTCAAGGCCAGCCTCAGCAAGTAGCGAGACTCTCAGCAACCTAGTGAGACCCTGCTTCAAAACAAAAAATAAAAAGGACTGGGGGTGTAGCTAAGATATAGAATGTTCCTGGGTTCAATCCCCAGCACCACACACACACACACACACACACACACACACACACACACACACACGGGCTAGCCTGGGCATTGAAGCCAGACTTCCTTATGAGACCCTTATTAATGAGTGGTGGCCTTGGGCAAATTCCTTAACCTCCTTGAACTTTAACTTTCACATCTATAAAACATCTAAATTAACATCTACTGTTAATTGAGTGGTAACTGTATTGCAGACACCATGTCCAGTGCTTTTCTTGGAATGTCCCCATTTTACAGATGAGGAAACTGAGCTAGGGCATAGTCTCCTATGGTTAGGTGTGAGTTGAATGAGATAACATTAAGTCCTCAGTATAGTGCCTGGGTCATAGGACACAGTCAACCTTTGCCATTCGTATCATTGATGGAAGGAGGCATATCCAAACTGTGAGCAGTATGAATGCTATGCGGAGTCTGGACTTGACACCGTTGGCAATAGAAGACATGGAACATACATTTTTCCAGGTGAATGCCAAGGTTGGAGCTTGCTTAAGAAACTCGTGTTTGTTGAGCATGGTGGCCCATGCCTGTAATCCTAATACTTAGGAGACTGAGACAGGAGGACCGCAGGTTCAAAGCCAGCCTCAGCAACTTAGTGAGGCCCTCCACAACTTAGTGAAATCCTGTTTCAAACTAAAAAATAAAATAGGACTGGGGGTGTAGCTCAGAGGTAGAAAGCCCCTGGGTTCAATCCCCATCACCACAATAAATAAATAAGAGTTAAGATTTCTTTTTTTTTTTTTTTTTTGCAGTACCAGGGAATGAACCCAGGGGCGTTCTACCTCCGAGCTACACCCCCAGCCCTATTTTTTTTATACTTTATTTTGAAACAAGGTCTCACTAAGTTGCGGAGGGCCTCACTAAGTAGCTGAGGCTGGCTGCAAACCCAGATCCTCCGGTCTCAGCCTCCCAAGTACTAGGATTACAAGCGTGCACCACCACACCCGGCTTAAGATTGTTTTTTTAATTGATACTGGGAATGGTACTGAGGATTGAACCCAGTCTATCATGCATGTCAGACAAGTGCTCTACCACTGACCTTCATCCCCAGCCCTTTTTTTTGTTATTTTATTTTATTTTGAAGCAGGGTCTCGATAGGTTAATAAGAGTCTCACTAATTGCCGAGGCTGTCCTGCGATCCTCCTTTCTCAGCCTCCCAAGTACTGGGATTACAAGCGTGCACCACCATGCCCGGCTCTAGTTTTTTTATATATACATTATATATATATATATATATATATATATATATATATATGCTTTTATTGGTGTACTCTAGTCTCACATCATAATGTAAATCATGTTGACAGTGACATACATGCACACAGCACTTGATGCCCCCCCTGCTGCCTCCCCATCTTCCCCTTCCCCATACAGAGTACTAGAATTGACATTGGTATTTTCACATATGTACACATAGCCAGTGGTAATAATTCCTTCAATGATCCTCACTCTTCCCCCTCCCCTTCCCCTAGACCACCTCCCTGGCTCCACTGAGGCTTCTCCTCCATTGTCTGGGGTCCCTCTGGTATCCCATTTACTCCCTAGCTTGTGCATATTAGAGAAAACATATGACCCTTCACTTTCTGTGACTGGTTAATCTCACTTAACATAATGTTCTCCAGGTCCTTCCATTTTCTTGCAAATTACATAATTTTGTTCTTCTTCACTGCTGAGTAGAATTCCATTGTGTGGATATCCCATAATTTTGTAATCCATTCATCTGTTGATGGACACCTAGGTTGGTTCCATAATTTGGCTATTGTGAATTGTGCTGCTATTGAACATAGGTATGCATATATTACTGTAGTTCTCTGGTTTCAACCCCTTTGGAAAGATACCCAGGAGTGGTATAGCCAGATCATATGGTGGATTCATTCCCAGTTTTCTGAGGAATCTCCACACTGAATGACTCTATTTTTTATTCTTTGTGTGTGTGTGTGTGTGTGGTACTGGGGATTGAACCCAGGGGCATTCTACCTCTGAGCTACACCCCCAGCCCTATTTTTTAGTCTTTACTTTGAAACAGGGTCTCACTAAGTTGTGGAGGGCCTCACTGAGTAGCTGAGGCTGGCCGTGAACCTGCGAGCCTCCTGTCTCAGCCTCCCAAGTACTGGGATTACAAGCGTGCACCACCACACCCAGCTGCTCTGGTTTTAATATGGTCTGTCTCCCCCAAGGTGATTGAAGGCTAGGTCTACAGGGTGGTGCTGTTACAGGGAGGTGGTAGAACCTTTAAGAGGTGGGGCCTAGGGGCAGTCCCTAGGACATTGGGGGCGTACACTCAGAAGGGATTGTGGGGCGCCACAATCAGCTCCTGTTGGAGATGTGAACATTTGCTCCTACACAGGCTGTCACCACCCACACCCTCCAGAGGCCAAATCAGTGCTTCTCCCATCCCCCTCCACCCTTTTCAGCCTAATTGTGGGCCCTCAACCTTCAAAACTGTGAATTAAATAAACTTCTTCATAAGTAGCCTATGTCAGGCATTGCATTTCACAAAGCTGACTAATACATGTCTGTGGAAAGCTTTAGCAACTTGTACCTTATTTAGGAGACACCACAACATCAGCTTCCTTATCTTTTTTCTGGGAAAATGGGGTCTAAATATCATCTGATCCCATTAATGACAGTAAACATTCAGGAGTCCTTGATCTACATTACCTCATAGGTTCCTCACAAAGCCCTGTGAGGAGGGACTATTTTACCACCATTTTACAGGAGAGGAAACTGAGGCTCACTTTGTTAGTGAAAGTAACCAAAGTACACAAAACTAATAAACATTTTAGCCAAATTTCAAACCTAGGCCTCTCTGATTCAGTCCTTTTTTTTTTTTTTTGCGGTACTGGGGATTGAACCCAGGGGTGTTCTACC
>PVJS01037684.1:0-10000 GCA_004027185.1 Glis glis
ACCGAGGAATTAATTCGAGTTGGGGTCTGCTCGTCTTACCGAAATAGCTTGGGATCAGCCACTGCTTTATAAATGTAGTAGATTTCAATCAGATCAGCATTCCAGCGTCTAAGAGGTTTTTAACTTTTCATCAGAAATTTTTGAATTTAATGTGTCATGAATTTAACATTGAATTTCATATTAATGAAGACACTGGATTGATGTTTTGACGGTCAGCTGTCCCATTGGAGGTGCCTTGATTCAGAATACCATGAGCTTGATTGCAGCTCTGCCCTTTTTGCTTTGTAATCCTAAAGTAGGAGCAGGGAAGGAATCTTCTGTTTGCTTCCTTTTATGAGTTTCTTATTGAATATGGAATATCTTCCTGCAGTGCTCATTCTTAATAAAATATTAGCAGGATTTTAGTGTTGACAGTTGGTCCCCACCTCCTCCCCCTACCTTAATCACTGTTAATAATTTGATGAAGGTTTGATGAAATCCCAGCCTCAGTATTGTCCTAGTTTGTAGAGCATTTTGCCTTAAGTGATTTCTGAATTTTGCGCAATCTCTTTTTATCTCCTAGAAAAGTAAAATTTGAACCTTTTGGCACTGTGTGCTAGATCTTCCCTGGGACAATGGGTTCAGACAAAAGGTAAGTTACTGCATTACATACCTGTGACCTCAACATTGCAGTAGGGACTGAACTATTCGTTTAAAATTACTTATCAAGCAAATATTTGAGCATCTTTGTGGGGCCAGGCATTGCTAATGAGCACCTTCATGATCTTGCTCTCGCAAACTGCAGACCAGTGAGAGATTAAAAGTACTTTGTGAGCCAAGTGTGATGGCGCACGCCTGTAATCCCCATACTTTGGAGGCTGAGACAGGAGGATTGCAGGTTCACAGTCAGCCTCGGCAAGTAGTGAAACTCTCATCAACCTAGTAAGACCTTGTTTCAAAAATAAAAACAGAGCCGGGTGTGGTGGCGCACACTTGTAATCCCAGTACTTGGGAGGCTAAGACAGGAGGATCCGGGTTCGCGGCCAGCCTTAGCTACTTAGTGAGGCCTTCCACAACTTAGTGAAACCCTGTATCAAAATATAGAATAAGTAGCCGGACGTGGTGGCACACGCTTGTAATCCCAGTACTTGGGAGGCGGAGACTGGAGGATCCGAGTTCGCAGCCAGCCTCAGCTAGTTAGTCCCTCCGCAACTTCGTGAGACCTGGTTTCAAAATAAAGGATAAAAAATAGGGCCAGGGGTGTAGCTCGGAGGTAGAATGCCCCTGGGTTCAATCCCCGGTACTGCAAAAAAATAAAAAAAATAAAGAATAAAATATAGGGCTGGGGTTGTAACCTGGAGGTAGAATGCCCCTGGGTTCAACCCCCAATAGGGCAGTAAATAAATAAATAAATAAATAAAGGAGCAGGGTGTGGTGGTGCACGCTTGTAATCCCAATACTTGGGAGGCTGGGACAGGATTGAAGGTTAGCAGCCAGCCTCAGCAACTTAGTGAGGCCATCTCCAATTTAGTGAGACCCTGTTTTCAAATAAAAAATAAATAGAGCTGGGGGTATAGCTCAGAGGTAGAATGCCCCTGGGTTCCATTCCCAGTACCACAAAAAATAAAATAAAAATAGGGCTGGGGGTGCAGCTTGAAGATAGAATGACCCTGGGTTCCATCCCCAGTACCACAAAATAAATAAGTAAGTAAGTAAGTAAAGTGCTTTGTGAACCACACTATGATTAACGAGGTTAAAAACAGAAAACATGTTTTTTTTCTTGTACACAGGCAGAAAAGCTTCCTGGAGAAAGTATTCTCTAAGGTGAAGCCTTCGGGCTGAGTAAGAATTAGGCAAAGGAAGGCAGCATGGAATGGGCCACTGAGCGTTCAAGTGTGGACATAGTGCTAAGCATAGTGCCTGGCTGTGGCAAGCAATCAATAAATGCCATTTCTTGTTATTGTCCCCTAAGTAGCAAGATGATCAGATTTACAGAGTCAAGAAGCTTGAGACCATACTTTACATGAAGAAAAAGAGCCAAAGGCTGGGCGTGGTGGTGCACGCTTGTAATCCCAGTACTTGTGAGGCTGAGACAGGAGGATTGCAGGTTTGTGGCTAGCCTCAGCTACTTAGGCCCTCCGCAACTTAGACCCTGATTCAAAATAAAAGAATAAAAAATAGGGCTGGGGGTATAGCTCAGAGTAGAACGCCTCTGGGTTTAATCCCCAGTACCGCAAAAAAAAAAAAGCCAAAGAATTAGTGGAGAATTAAAATGAAAGCATTTGGCTATTGTACATACAACCTTTCTTTATTCAACCACCAGCCTTCTTAGTATTGAGGCCAGTTCCTGGGATAGATCAAATTGACAACCTACGCCGGTCATGGTGGCGCATGCTTGTAGTCCCAGTACAGGAGGATTGCAGGTTCCAGGACAGCCTCAGCAATTGAGTGAGACTCTTAGCAACCTAGTGAGACTGTTTCAAAATAAAAAAGAAAAGAAAAAGCCGGGCGTGGTGGCACACGCTTGTAATCCCAGTACTTGGGAGGCTGAGACCGGAGGATCCGGGTTCGCGGCTGGCCTCAGCTACTCAGTGAGGCCCTCCGCAACTTCGTGAGACCTGGTTTCAAAATAAAGTACAAAAAATAGGGCCGGGGGTGTAGCACGGAGGTAGAACGCCCCTGGGTTCAATCCCCGGTACCGCAAAAAAAAAAAAGAAAAGAAAAAAGGGCAGCTGGGCGTGGTGGCGCACACGTGTAATCCTAGTACTTGGGAGGCTGAGAAAGGATTGCAGGTTCCAGGACACCCTCAGCAATTTAATGAGGCTCTCAGCAACTAGTGAGACCCTGGTTCCAAATAAGAAAATCAGTCTTGGGTGTAGCTTGGAGGTAGAATACCTCTGGGTTCAATCCCTAGAACCACCAAAAAAAAAAAAAGAAAGAAAGGAAAAGGTCTGGGGATGTAGCTCAGAGGTAGAAAGCCCTTAGATTCAATTCCTAGAACACAAAAAAGAAATTAACAGTCTAAAGGAATTTGCTTATGGCATTTGATGTCATCGTTTAATGTTGAGGTAGCAGTCGGTGGTTCCAATTAACTATTAATGTTACCTTCTTAGATTCTCTTGGTCCCGAAGTTAATGTCATGAAGTAGTCTTAAACTGTTTATTTGAATTCTTGTTACTAGTTTTTTGTGTGTGTGTGTGTGGTACCGGGGATTGAACCCAGGGGCATTCTACCTCCGAGCTATACCCCCAGCCCTATTTTTTATTCTTTATTTTGAAACAGGGTCTCACTAAGTAGCTGAGGCTGGCCACGAGCCTGGATCCTCCGGTCTCAGCCTCCCAAGTACTGGGATTACAAGTGTGCGCAACCACGCCCAGAGAGAGAGAGAGAGAGAGAGAAAGAGAGAGGGTGTGTGTGTGTGTGTGTGTGTGTGTGTGTGTGTGTGTGTGTGTTCTAAAAGTACAAAAAGACTTACTTTAGACTAAATGAAAATTATTTTCCTTGGCAGAGTGAGTAGAACAGAGCGTAGTGGAAGATACGGTTCTATTATAGACAGGGATGACCGTGATGAGCGCGAATCCAGAAGCAGGCGGAGGGACTCAGATTACAAAAGATCTAGTGATGATCGGAGGGGTGATAGATACGACGACTACCGAGACTATGACAGTCCAGAGGTGAGTGACCTGCAGTGATGTTTTGTGGAGTTGTTATAGATTATATGTACAAAATTCTTGAAAAGTATTCCAAGAATAGTGTGGAAGTTTCTCTTGAGTATTACAGTCAAACCTATTATTTTGAAATATATTTGAGTTGACTATAACCTTCCAAGACAACCTGAGTTTTAGAGTAATAGAAATAGTAACCAAGGTTTACATGGGCCTCGCCATGTATTCCTTTGAGCACTTGATTTCATTAACTCATTTAGGTCTCACTACAGCCTTATAAGATAGATATTCCCATTTTAAAGGTGAGACAATGAGGTTGTAATAGTATACAAGATCTATTTCTCAGACTGTTGAAATCAATAATACAAGTTGTAGGTTGGTCTTCTCATTGTACCTTTCGCATTCCTCCTCATACAGTATGTATAACTTTGTTTAGAAGTATGTGTTACTCATATAATCTTGTGCCTTTTGCCCCCTTTTCTATGCTTATAACAAGCAATTTTATATTTCTAATTGCATGTTTTTTGTTTGTTTGTTTGTTTTTTGCGGTACCTGGGATTGAACCCAGGGGCGTTCTACCTCTGCGCTACACCCCCGGCCCTATTTTTTATACTTTATTTTGAGACCGGGTCTCACGAAGTTGCGGAGAGCCTCACTAAGGAGAGAGAGGGAGAGAGAGAGAGAGAGAGAGAGAGAGAGAGAGAGAGCTGAGGCTGGCCGCGAACCCGGATCCTCCGGTGTCCGCCTCCCAAAGTACTGGGATTACAAGTGTGCGCCACCGTGCCCGGCGCTAATTGCATGTTGATGTAATTATGGTGGGTTATTAAACCAATTCTTCCTAAACTAAGTGATTGTCACTGTTCTAGAAAACATTGCAGTGAACATCAACATGGAATACTCTTACCTCTTTTGATCTTTTCCCCAAGAGTAAATTTTAGGAGAGCCTGGATCTAAAGGAGCAGCCTGGATTCTAATTGTAATTTTGTTCACTGTGAATCAGAGAGAACGTGAAAGGAGGAACAGTGACCGATCTGAAGATGGCTACCATTCAGATGGTGACTATGGAGAACATGACTATAGGCATGACATCAGCGATGAAAGGGAGAGTAAGACCATCATGCTGCGCGGCCTTCCCATCACCATCACAGAGAGCGATGTAAGGGGAAACGGCAGTTCTACCGCGTCGTCCAGTAGCACAACCGGCTTTGAGCTTCTACAGAACATTATCATCTCACATTGTTATTTTAAACTGATATCTAGTGAAATGTATTTCTGTCTTTAGAGTAGACAGAGGTAAATTACCATTTATATTTAGGCTTTGAAGCTCAGCATAGTTTCCAGGAGTTCTTTTAAGTATAGGGAGCAGCTCTTGTTCCTTCATTAGCTCTTAGAAGGTAATCAATACATTTTTATTCAGTTGATTACTTCTTAGGTAGGGTGTACCAAAAACATAATCTGGCCACCCTTTGGTGAAAATTATCCTGTCCATTTGGAATCTCAGAAAAGTCTTTTTTTTTTTTTTTTTTTTGCAGTAACAGGGATTGAACCCAGGGGCATTCTACCTCTGGGCTACACCCCCAGCCCTATTTTTTATTCTTTTTATTTTGAAACAGGATCTCACTAAGTTGCGGAGGGCCTCACTAAGTAGCTGAGGCTGCCACTAACCTGGATCCTCCGGTCTCTGCCTCCCAAGTACTGGGATTACAAGTGCGTGCCACCATGCCCGGCCAGAGAAGCCTATTGAAAAGGAAAGTCCTGCTGGGCATGATGACGCACGCTTGTAATCCCAGTACTTGGGAGGCGAAGACAGGAAGATTGCAGGTTCGTGGCCAGCCTCAGCTACTTAGGCCCTCCACAACTTAGTGAGACCCTGTTTTAAAATAAAGAATAAAAGCTGGGCGTGGTGGCACACACTTGTAATCCCAGTACTTGGGAGTCTGAGACAGGAGGATCAGGGTTTGCAGCTAGCTTTCAGCTACTTAGTGAGGCCCTCCACAACTTAGTGAGACCCTGTTTCAAAATAGAGAATAAAAAATAGGGCTGGGGGTGTAGCTCAGAGGTAGAACACCCCTGAGTTCAATCCCTAGTACTGCAAAATAAATAAATAAAGAAAATAAAGAATAAAAAGGTCTGGGAGTGTGGCTTGGAGGTACAACGCCCCTGGGTTCAATCCCCAGTACCACAGAAGAAAAAAAGGGAAGGAGCTGGGCATGGTGGTGCACGCTTGTAATCCCAGTACTTGGGAGGCTGAGACAGGAGAATCCGGGTTTGCGGCCAGTCTCAGCTACTTAGTGAGGCCCTCCACAACTTAGTGAGACCTTGTTTCAAAATACAGAATAAAAAATAGGGCTGGGGGTGTAGCCCAGAGATAGAATGCCCCTGGTTTCAATCCTCGGTATGTCCAAAAATAAAAAAGGGAAGGCCAGTACTTGGGAGGCTGAGACAGGTTCACAGATTTGCAGCAAGCCTCAGCGATTTAGGGAGGCCCTCCACAACTTAGTGAGATCCTATTTCAGTATAAAATAGGGCTGGGGGTGTAGCTCACAAGTATAACGCCCCGGGTTCAATCCCTAGTACCACAACAATAAAGATAGAAAGATACAAATGCGCCTGGTGTGGTGGCACATACCTTTAATCTTAGTACGTGGGAGGCTGAGACAGAAGGATTGCAGGTTCAAGGCTAGCCTCAGCAACTTAGCAAGATCCTGTTTCAAAATAAAAAGTGGGGCCCGGCGTGGTGGCGCACACTTGTAATCCCAGTACTTTGGGAGGCGGAGACCAGATGATCCGGGTTCGCGGCCAGCCTCAGCTCGCTCTCTCTCTCTCTCTCTACCTAGTGAGGCCCTCTGCAACTTCGTGAGACCCAATTTCAAAATAAAGTATAAAAAAAATAGGGCCGGGGTGTAGCGCGGAGGTAGAACGCCCCTGGGTTCAATCCCCGGTACCGCAAAAAAAAAAAAAATAAATAAATAAAATAAAAAGTGCTGGGGGTGTGGCTCAGAAGTAGAATTCCCCTGGGTTCAATCCCTGTTATGACCACAAAAGCCTGGAGTGGTGTCAAACACTTGTAATCCCAGTACTTGGGAGGCTGAGACTGGAGGGTCTCAGGTTGTAAGCCAGCCTCGGCAATTTAGCAAGCCCCTCCACAACTTAGTGAGATCCTGTTTCCAAATAAGAAATAAAATCGGTCTGGGGGTGTAACTCGGAGGTAGAATGTCTCTTGGTTCAATTCGCAGTACCACAAAAAAATTTTTTAAAAAAATGAGGCTAGGGCTATAACTGGGAGGTAGAATGCCTCTGAGTTCAATCCCCAGTACCAAAGAAAAGTGTGCCAGTACCTATTGTCCTGAAGTAGTCAAAGTAATATGCTGACTACTGTTCAGTTAATTTTAGACAAAGCTGAGGATAAGTTTTGGGTTCATAGCTTTGGTTTCTAAACACTGGAAGTAACAATTGTAATGATTGTGAGACAGGATGTTTTAGTTAATAGTGGGTAGTAGCTAGGTGCATTGGTGCACGCCTATTAATTCCAGTACTTGGGAGACTGAGACAGGAGCCTCTGAGCTACACCCCCAGCATTATTTTTTTTTTTTCTTTGTGGTACCGGGGATTGAACCCAGGGGCATTCCACCTCCGAGCTACACCCCCAGCCCTAGTTTCTATTCTCTTTTGAAACAGGGTCTCACTAAGTTGCAGGGGGCCTCACTAAGTGGCTAAGGCTGGCCGCGAACCCGGATCCTTCAGTCTCAGCCTCCCAAGTACTGGGATTACAATGTGCACCACCACGCCCAGCTCCCAGCATTATTTTTAACCTGCAATCCTCTTGTTTTAGCCTCCCAAAAATACAGGTTCAAGGTCAGCCTCAGCAACTTAGGGACCCTGTTTCAAAATTTTAGGGGCAGGGGAGCTGGGGGTGTAACTCGGAGCTAGAATGCCTCTGGGTTCAATCCTCGGTACCACCAAATAAATAAAAAGGTCATACTATTTTGTCTCCTGAACTTTGGTGTATCACCTATGTCATTCTGTTTCCCTTTTTGATGTAGCATCCTGCCCCTTGCAACATACAAACTCTTAGAGAATCTCTAGTTACTATGTTATTATAGATGCTAGGTATCTCTACTTTTATAGTAACTATGTTTAGTCTGGTGACTTACTCTGTTACTAAATATGAACCTGAATCTCAAGGTGGCTCAGTGTAGCACTTGGTGTGAAAATAGATACAGTTGATTGTCCTTATTCATGGTAATTATGTTCCAAAGAGTCACTCAACCATTGCTCCTGGAGGAAATACAGAAGTTCCCTAAGCCTGGAAGTTGCAACTTTTTTGTCATCCAGACAATATCAAAACTTGTTTCATGTGTTCCTATTTAAAGATTCCTTAAAGCCAGGTGGTATACATGTATAATCCCAGTATTTAGGAGGCTGAGTCAGGAGGATTGCAGGTTCGAAGCCAGCCTCAGCACCTTAGCGAGGCTCTTAGCAATTTAGCAAGACCCTATTTCCAGATAAAATATAAAATAGGGATGGGGGTGTAGCTAGTAGATAGAATGCCCCTGGGATCAATCCCCAACACCACACACACACACACACACACACACACACACACACACAAAGATGTTTTAACTTACTTAATATATATTATTGATTCATTAACATGGAACCCACAGCCAATAGGACTATAACTCGTATTAACCTAACATACAAATTTGCTTCATACAGGACATCTCAGCCTTCTTGTGTTTAGGAACACTAGGTAGCATTTTAGCATTACATAGGGAATTGGATTTTTTTTTTTTTTTTTTTTTTGTGGTGCTAGGCATTGAGCCCAGGGACATTATACCTCTGAACTACACCCCCAGCCCTATTTTATTTTTTATTTTCAAATAGGCTCTCACTAGGTTGATGAGTCTTACTACTTGCTGAGGCTATCCTCAAACCTGTGATCCTCCTGTCTCAGCCTCCCAAATACAGGGATTACAGGTGTGCACCACTATGCCTGGGTGGGGAATCGGAATTTTTGTTTGCTTTTGTGGTATGGGGGATTGAACCCAGGAGCGTTCCACTGCTGAGTTGCACCCCCAACCCTTTTTATTTTGAAGCAGGGTCTTGCTAAGTTGCCAAGACTAACCTTGAAGATCCTCGTGACTCAGCCTCCCAAGTACTAGGATTACAGGTTCACTGTGCCTGGCTTTTTCTCTTTCTTCTTTTTTTGTGCAGTGCTGGGGATCCCACCCAGGCCTCACACATGCTAGGCAAGCACTCTACCACTGAGCTATAACCCCAGCCCAAATTCGACCGTATTTTTCCTTGGAATATACTGGCTTATACAATAGTTGATAAAGAGACTAATACTTTTTTTATCATTGCCCCCACACACATTGGGGATTGAACCCAAGAACATTGTACCTGTGAGCTAAATTGCCAACCCTTGTTTTTTTATTTTGAAACAGATCTCAACAAGTTGCTGAGGCTGGTCCCCAAGTTGTGACCCTCCTGTTCTCAGCCTCCCAGATAGTTTTGGTTATAGGCGTGCACCACTGCACCCAGCTTATCATTTTTTTGGGGGGTGGGTGGATACTGGGATTGAACCTAGGGGCATTCTATCTCTTAGCTAAACCCCCAGCCCTATTTCGAGGCTGGCCTCAAACCTGTGCTCCTCCTGTCTCAGCCTCCCAAGTACTGGGATTACAAGTGTTTGTTTGTTTGTTTTTGCAGTACTGGGGATTGAACCCAGGGGCGTTCTACCTCCGCGCTACACCCCCGGCCCTATTTTTTATACTTTATTTTGAAACCGGGTCTCACGAAGTTGCGGAGGGCCTCACTAAGGAGAGAGAGAGACGGAGAGAGAGAGCTGAGGCTGGCTGCGAACCCAGATCCTCCGGTCTCCGCCTCCCAAAGTACTGGGATTACAAGCGTGTGCCACCACGCCCGGCTCATGACCAGTTTATCATTGCTTTTGCAGTAAGGAATTAATCTGACATCCACACTGGGCATGGTGGCACATGCCTGTAGTCCCAGCCTCTTGGGAGGCTGAGATAGGAAAATTGCAAGTTTTAGGCCATTTTCAGTATCTTAGACCCTATTTCAAAAGAATAAAAAGGAAGCCGGGCGTGGTGGCGCACGCTTGTAATCCCAGTACTTGGGAGGCTGAGATAGGAGGATTACGGGTTCGCCGCTAGCCTCAGCAACTTTGTGAGGCCCTCCACAATTTAGACCCCAGTTTTTTGTTTTTTGTTTTGCAGTACTGGGGATTGAACCCAGAGGCATTTTAACTCTGGGCTACACCCCCAGCCCTATTTTTTATTCTTTATTTTGAAACAGGATCTCATTAAGTAGCTGAGGCTGGCCGTGAACCT
>PVJS01037684.1:12500-19780 GCA_004027185.1 Glis glis
AGAAGAAATAGAGTACCAAGTACTGCATTGCAGAATTTATTCTGCTTTTAAACATGGCTACCTGGCAGAGCTTTAATGACCAAATACCTGTCTGGTAAATTACCAAGATACCTTGATGTTCAGCTTTTCCCCACCTGAGTATATATATATATATATGTATTTTCATTATATCCACTGAGAGTGAGCTTAGTATCAAACTCTCCATTTGACAGAGAAGAGAACATAATGAAAGTCTGTGGCAGGCATTTTTATAAGTAATTCCTTATTTCTGCCCGGAGACCACAAGCAGTCCCCTGGAGGTGTAACTACTCAGATGGATCTTGTGGAGACTATTTAAGGACCTAGTGGAATTTATGAACAATGAGTCTGATGAGATTAGCCTGGGAGAGGTGTCCTGCTGCCGTCTAATTTATTTAGAGTGGCATTAACATTCTGATCTCCCTGAAAATGCCTTTTATAGTCTGTTCAAATTATTGATGGTTCTTTGATGTAGCATTAACTGAAGTATTCTTCAGTTTGTCAAGATAATGTTCAGTGTGCTTGGCACTTAAGTAAAAATTTTTGCATAAGCTCCAAGGCACAGAAGTGAATGCCTTTAACCAAGTGCATTCTGGGAAGTTCGTTGGGCTCATGGTGTTGCTTTTCTGCAGCATCTGTCTTATTTGAGTCACCCATGAAAAGAGTCATATTCCTTGATTGGTAATATTATTTACAACAAGACTTAGTAACAAGGGTATCACTTGAACTGATTTGTTAGGATTTTAAGACTCTGAGTTTCTTAACCCAGAAGTCACAACCTCATCTTATGAAAGGAGAGCTTCATTCATTTCATACCATGGATACCATCCTAGTAAATCCAGAACGTGCACAGGCTTCATGTGAGTCCACTTTTGACAGTATCTTCTGAAGCAGTGGATGTGTCAGAATGACTAACCCGGGAGTTTAAAACTCCTATGAAATTAAAACCTACAAGGCATTTCAAAGTCTCCACAATTTTAATGTATACAAAGCTGTATTGATGTGTAATACTTCATTACAATTCAAATTCACTCCAGAAATAAAAGGCCAGTAGGATTAGGGACTCAGTGATAGTATGGAGTCTCCTCTAACACACATCCCTCATAGCGGGATGATCTGTTGACATATCTCCCAGCTTATCTTTGCTTCTGTATACCACAGTGAGTGGATGGCCCTTCAGCTCGTTCCCTCTTGGCCAGACATGCAATCTTGCCTTTGGATATTACAGAGACAAAATTCACAGCATGTCTTAAATGTTCCAGGACTTATGAAAACCAAATTGCTCAACAGTATGTATGTTTAGAGGCATTAGACTCCTTTTAAAAATCTGGACATCTCTAACCTACTTAAATCTGTTCTGATATGTCAGGCCACCCCTACTCCCACCATCCCCCAAGAAAAGAAAAGATGTTCCTGTTAAATGAAGGCTCTTTGGGGGCAGGTGCTAGGTATACTCTTGGCTAGACTGCTTCAGCTCGGAGTTTTGACCTTTTAAAGTTAATCCCCTTTTAGTCACATGGTTGACTTGAAGGATGAGGTGGCACACACTATTATGAAATTTTCCTAACCCCCTGAAGAAACTTCATTGGCCTCCTGGTTACTCATCCTGTAGCAAGTATCATCCATTTCAATGAGAAACACATGTATCACCTAGGACACTACACGGTTGCATTTAGCAGGAAGAAATCTCATTTAGCTGTTTTAGAGTTGGTGGCATTCAGAATAGTCCTTCCTGAGAAAGACTTACAACCACATTCCCTTTAAAAATGAATTCCCTTCCCCTTTGTCCCCCCAAAGGACACATCCTGAAGCATGAGTTCGGGGGAAGGGGAAATATAAAGACTGCATATGGATGGGGCGAGTGAGAAAAAGTGAAGCAGAGCCCGAGGACACCATGCTAAGGGCTGATGCAGGAGACAGTCTCAGAACTGGGAGAGGCCTGTCTTCTGCTTCTGCAATAACTGTCACTCTCAGGCAGCCTGTCAATGCTGAATGTTAGGACTTCTGTCTCTGCTGGAGACACGGCCTGGTGCATGTCAGCGTTTAGCGTTTGGCAGCTTTCTCAGCACTCCCTGACTCCGTTTACCTTTACTCCGCATCCCATTCTCTTACTGCCTATCTGAAGGATTGGATGGGCAGAGTATAGGTGGCGGTGGTTGGTCCTCCCCGTATGTTGTCCATTTAATTCCAGAGCACTGATTTTTCCGAAGTGTGCTCTGCCCTGGGAAAATGGACACATATTCCTCACAATGGGAATAACTAATTACTTCTTTTCTTACAGAAAAAGTTGGTGATTCAAGGAAAGCACATTGCAATGCATTATAGCAATCCCAGACCTAAGTTTGAAGATTGGCTTTGTAACAAGGTAAGCATGTGTTCTTCCCAAATAAAACTCCTTTAGGATTTTGCTGGTTTTCTGTTTGTTGGTTTGTTTGTTTGTTTGTTTGTTTGTTTGTTTGTTTGATGTCCAAATAAGGAAGTTAGTAATTGCACAATCACCAGTTCTTATCATAAGATACTTTTTCTGCTTTAGAACTTTCTTTGGGTCCTCCTGTGCTGGTAGTAGAGGACACAGTCCCCAGAACTCTAGCCGTTTTGTTTTATGGAGATCCAGGTTTCTAAGCCCAGAGTTTCAATTAAGGTTTTAGGTGTGTTTCACTTTACTGTGTATTGGATTCTGGAGCTTTCAACTTTTAGCATAGTCACTTTTTTATATCTATATTAGCCGGACTTGGTGGCGCACACTTGTAATCCCAGTACTTGGGAGGCTGAGACCAGAGGATCACAGGTTTGCGGCCAGCCTCAGCAACTTAGTGAGGCCATCTGCAACTTAGTTAGACCCTGTTTCAAAATAAAGAATAAAATAGGGCCAGGGGTATAGCTCAGAGGTAGAATGTCCCTGGGTTCAATCCCCAGTACCACAAAAATAAATAAGTAAATATTTATTATTTATAAATAAATATAATAGAATAAATAAATACTTATTTTGTGGTACAGGGGATTGAACCCAGGAGTGTTTTACCTCTGAGATACACCCCCAGCCCTTTTTTATGTGTGTGTGTAGTGCTGGGGATTGAACCGCAGGGGCATTCTACCTTAAAGCTACACTACCAGTTCCTATTTTGAAACAGCGTCTCGCTAAATTGCTGGGGCTGCCTTTGAACCTGTGATTCTCCTGTCTCAGCCTCCCAAATACTGGGATTTACGGGCATGTGCCACCCTGCCAGGCCACCATTTTGGTCTTTTTTTTTTTTTTTCCAAACTAGGGATGGAACCCAGGGGCATTCTATCTCTGAGCTACACCCCCAGCCCTAACTTTTTTTTTTTTTTTTGGCGGTACCGGGGATTGAACCCAGGGGTGTTCTACCTCCACCCTACATCCCTGGCCCTATTTTTTTTTTTTTTTTCAGTACCGGGAATTGAACCCAGGGGCATTCTACCTCCAAGCTACACCCCCAGCCCTATTTTTTATTCTTTATTTTGAAACAGGGTCTCACTAAGTTGTGGAGGGCCTCACTAGGTAGCTGAGGCTGGTCACGAACCCGGATCCTCCTGTCTTCGCCTCCCAAGTACTGGGATTGCAAGCGTGCGCCACCACACCCAGCTCCGGCCCTATTTTTTATACTTTATTTAAAAAACCGGGTCTCACGAAGTTGTGGAGGGCCTCACTAAGTAGAGAGCGCTGAGGCTGGCCGCGAACCCAGATCCTCCGGTCTCCACCTCCCAAAGTACTGGGATTACAAGTGTGCGCCACCACGCCCGGCCCTAACTTTTATTCTTTATTTTGGAACAGGGTCTCACTAAGTAGCTGAGGGCCTCACTAAGTAGCTGAGGCTGGCCGCAAACCTGCAATCCTCCTGTCTCAGCCTCCCAAGTACTGGGATTACAAGCGTGCACCACCACGCCTGGCTCCATTTTGAATTTTGATGTTGACCTTGCTCCCCCCCCCTTGTACTGGGGATTGAAACCAGGGCCTCAGACATGCTAAGCAAGCACTCCACCACTGAGCTATATCCCTAACCCTTTTTATTTTTTATTTTTTTATTTTTTTGTGGTACTGGGGATTGAACCTTTGAGCTCCACTCCCAGCCCAGTTTTTTATTCTTTATTTTGAAACGGTGTCTCACTAAGTTGCAGAGGGCCTCACAAGTAGCTGAGGCTTGCCACAAACCTGTGATCTTCCTGTCTCAGCCTCCCAAGTACTGGGATTACAAGCGTGTGCCCCCACACCCAGCTAATTTTAATTTTGAGACAGGGTCTCACTAAGTTGCTCAAGGCAGGTTTTTGTTTTTGTTTTTGTATTTTGGTACTGAGGGTATTGAACCCAGGGGCATTCTACCTCCAAACTACACCCTTCCCTATCCCTTTTTATTTTGAAACAGGGTCTTCCTGGGGCTGGCCTCAAATTTTCAATCCTCCCGCCTCAGTCTTCTGAGGAGCTGGGGTTACAAGCATTCACCACCATGCCTGGCTGACATTGCTGGATTTTTTTGTTTGCTTTTGTTTTTGTGGTACTGGGGATTGAACCCAGGGGCGTTCTACCTCTGAGCTACACCCCAGTCCTATTTTTTATTCTTTATTTTGAAACAGTCTTACTAAGTTGCAGAGGGCCTCACAAGTAGCTGAGGCTGGCCGCGAACCTGTGATCCTCCTGTCTCAGCCTCCCAAGTACTGGGATTACAAGCATGCGCCACCATGCCCAGCGACATTGGGTTTTGAGAGTACTCAGATTCTTTGTTCTAAGCCAGGTGTGGTGGCACATGCTTGTAATCCCATTACTTGGGGAGCAGAGACAGGAGGATCACAAGTTGAGGCCACCCTCAGCAACTTAGTGAGAGCCTGTTTCAAAATAAAAGAATAAAGTAGGGCAGGAGGTGTAGTTCAGAGGTAGAAGCCCCTGGGTTCCATCCCCAGAACCACCAAAAAAAAATTTTTTTTCTTTGTTCTCTTGGGTGTCCAGTAGGGTACTAGCTAGTTACATCCTGTCTGCATGTGTAGTCTGTAGAGTGCTCTTTTAATATAAGAAAGAACTTTGCCAGTGGATTCCTGTAAGGTTTTTGGGTGAACTGAAATCTTTCTAGAATTTTACTTCAAAATATGACAAAATTTTTCTCGAATGAATTTACAGAGGGTAACACTGAATTTCTAGGTTATCCCCCTTTGTCATGGCTACATGATCAGTTTCTGCTTTTTTATATTAGTTTCTGGACTTGCCTATGTATGGCCTCATTGCTCAAACCCACATTGTTAATAGAAAGCTTGGCCTAATGTAAGAAATAATTACAGATAAAACTTTTTTTTTTCAGTGCTGCCTTAACAATTTCAGGAAAAGACTAAAATGCTTCCGATGTGGAGCAGACAAGTTTGGTAAGCGTGGATTCAGCTGTTTGGAAAATGCAATGGAAACCTGACTAATAGAGTGACTGTGATCCCGAGGAGAAGGATAGATGTTAGGACATTCAAACAAGTGACTTATATATTTCCCTTAAGCCTTTACCTTAGGTTAGGTAGATGTTGCTGATGATTGTGAGTGCACAGAAAATTCTTTTGTTTTCCAAAATGTTGTCTGCTCACCTGCTTTACACTCTTCATCTGCTTTTCTTTAGTGCGGGGTAATGCCAGTCCTGCGCTGGCCCAGCGTTTGCATCCCATGTTGACTAAGTCAAAATAGGTTTTACTATAGCCACAAATCATTAAAAAAGAGAAAAATAACCTTAGAAGTGCTTAAAATAAAAACTTTGGGGGTTTTAATGTATTTCTTCACTAATACTACATTGAGTTTTTTTATTTATCTTCAATGGGGTTTCCTTTTCTCCTCCTTCTAGACTCTGAACAAGAAGTGCCCCCTGGAACCACGGAGTCGGTTCAGTCCGTGGATTACTACTGTGATAGTAAGTTCAGGCAGAATCTTTTGACTTTGTGTTAAATGTTGACTTCAGTTGGGAATTTCAGTTCCCTTACCCTTTTTTGTATGTGTATGCTTGAACCCTGGGGCATTCTACCTCTGAGCTATACCCCCAGCCCTATTTTATTTTTTATTTTGAAACAGCATCTAAATTGCTGAGGCTGACCTTGAATTTGTGATCCTCCTATCACAGCCTCCCAAATATTGGGATTACAGGTGGTAATCTCATTATTTGGGTGGTACTGGGATTGGAACCGGGACATTCTACCTCCAGGCTACACCCCAAGCCCTATTTTTATTTTATTTTATTTTATTTTATTTATTTATTTATTTATTTATTTATTTATTTATTTATTTATTTGCAGTACCGGGGATTGAACCCAGGGGCATTCTACCTCCGAGCTACACCCCCGGCCCTATTTTTTATCCTTTATTTTGAAACTGGGTCTCACGAAGTTGCAGAGGGCCTAAGTAGCTGAGGCTGGCTGTGAACCCGGATCCTCCCGTCTCCGCCTCCCAAGTACTGGGATTACAAACGTGCGCCACCACGCCCAGCCTATTTTTATTTTTTATTTTGAAACAGGGTCTTGCTAAGTTGCTTACAGCCTCACTAAATTGCTGAGGCTGGTCTCAAATCTGCGATCCTCCTGTCTCAGCCTCCCATGTACTGGGATTACAAGCATGTGCGACCACGCCCAGCTAAGATTGGTTTTTAGAATTTTCTCCATATCAGGGTAAAACATATACGAGGAACCTCCTCCCCAAATGGCTTTTTTGTTTGTATTTAATCTGCTTATAACGCATTGGTGGTAGGAATGCATTTTTATGTCATTTGTCTCATTTACCCCAGCGATCATTCTTCGAAACATAGCTCCGCACACTGTGGTGGATTCCATCATGACAGCGCTGTCTCCCTATGCATCCTTAGCTGTCAATAACATTCGCCTCATAAAAGACAAGCAGACCCAACAGAACAGAGGCTTTGCCTTTGTGCAGCTATCTTCAGCAATGGTAAGGTCCTTGTTGAGTCTTTCCTTATAGAAATGCTTGGGCTGAGGGTGGAGCTCAGTGTAGAGTTGTGCTTACATGTGGAAAGCCTTGGGTTTAATCCCAGCACCCAGGAATAAAAAATCGAACAGGTTGCCGGGCGTGGTGGCGCACGCTTGTAATCCCAGTACTTTGGGAGGCGGAGACCGGAGGATCCGGGTTCGTGGCCAGCCTCAGCGCGCGCGCTCGCTCTCTCTCTCTCTCTCTCTCTCTCTCTCTCTCTACTTAGTGAGGCCCTCCACAACTTCATGAGACCCGGTTTCAAAATAAAGTATAAAAAAATACGGCCGGGGGTGTAGCGCGGAGGTAG
>PVJS01037685.1:0-19780 GCA_004027185.1 Glis glis
GGGGGGGAGGGACACCAAGAGCTGTGTGCATGTGTGTTAACACCAAACTGATACTCATTGTGATGTGAGACTACAATGCACCAATAAAAACATAAAAAAATAAATAAAATATAATCCTTTACATTAAAATAAAATAAAATAAAATAAAAAAATATCAAGCTTTAGAGTACTTGTCTGTGTGAGGCTCTGGGTTCAATCTCTGGCACTGCAAAAAATTTAAAAAAATTTAAAAAATCAAGCTCAAAAAGGTAAAAAACAGCCATATGAACTAAATAAAAAGGGAAAGCATATGCTTTTGTAAATTCATGCCAGGTAAAACATCTTTCATCATAGGGATTGGTTTTTAACTAATTATGAGTGTCTATATTAATATCTTATAAGTAAACCAGACTCAAAGTCCAAAGAGATTTATTCAATTTAAGTTGCAATAATTAGAGAAACATAAAGATTTTCCTGTTTTGCCATTATTCATGTTGATAGCCTGAGTTAAGATGGAACTTTGTTTGAGGTTTGCCATGATCACAGCACTGAATATTAATCTTACTTCATTTCTGAATTCAGAAATGGGAATTCTGACTTTAAAAACAATGTAATAGCTGGGCATGGTGGCGCACACTTGTAATCCCAGTACTGGGGAGGCTGAGACAGGAGCATCACAGGTTTGAAGCCAGCCTCAGCAACTTAGTGAGGCCCTGTTTCTAAATAAGAAATAAAATTGGGTTGGGGGTATAACTTGGAGGTAGAATGCCTCTGGGTTCTATCCCCAGTACCAAAAAAAACCCCCAAAACAATGTAATAAAATTAAAAATCTCAACCATTAAAATCAAAATGCCAGCTGGGTATGGTGGCGCATACCTGTAAACTCAGTACTTGGGATTGCAGGTTCAAGGCCAGCCTTAGCAACTAAGCAAGGCCCTCAGCAACTCAGACCCTGTTTCAAAATAAAAAATAAAATAGGGCTGGGGGTGTAACTCAGAGGTAGAGCACTCCTGGGTTCAATCCCCCCCAACACAGCAAAATGCCAACGCTGTAGGCTATATTGAAGGTGACCAACATGTAGTGATGGAGTTACAGGTTCAAGGGCCAAAAGAAAGGACTAGGCCTTCCAGCTCTGACCACACACACTAAGTGTCACTGCAGGCACTGAGAGCCCAGTGTCTTTTTTAGAAAAGCTCATCCAACATTCAGAGTATATAGAAAAGAAGCAGGAAATAAAAAGTCTTTGCAAGCTGTCATTTCCAAAAGATTAGATACTTAGAGTCTAGGTTTGAATTGCCATGCCATGAAAACACGAGGTCTGGAAGTGAGGGAAAACACGCCATCAAAAAAGACAAAAATTCTTAAGTAGTACTTGAATAAAAAACTCTAAAGCACACAAAATTATCCCATTTAAAAGATTTAAGTGCTATAATTTATAACTCGTTGCAGTTTTGCAGAAATGTATTTTTTTTTTTTTTTGCGGTACCAGGGATTGAACACAGGGGCGTTCTACCTCCGCGCTACACCCCCGGCCCTATTTTTTATACTTTATTTTGAAACCGGGTCTCACGAAGTTGCGGAGGGCCTCACTAAGTAGAGAGAGAGAGACAGGGAGAGAGAGAGAGCTGAGGCTGGCCGCAAACCCGGATCCTCCGGTCTCCGCCTCCCAAAGTACTGGGATTACAAGCGTGCGCCACGACGCCCGGCCTTGAAATGTAATTTTTAAATAACCAAAGCTTAACATAAAAACTTGGTTTTATTCCTCCCCTGCCCCCTAGATTTATTTCCAAAAAAGAAAGCTCATTATTGATGTGTTTTATAATTAATTCCCTCCATATCTGCCAACCAACCTACAAAGAGGTGAACTGCCTTAGGTGGTGGGAGTCACACTTGAAGGAGCCAAGAGATGTTGGGACTCAGGAAGGGGTCACCATATTTATCACTGGAAATTAGTCACCCAAAAGAATTTGTATTACATTATCTCTCTATGCATGAGCACAATAAAGTTCTGCTCAGTGATCAGTGAACATAACTATGAAACCACCTTTTTTTGTGTGGTACTAGGGATTGAACCCAGGGGCATTCTACCTCTGAGCTACACCCCCAGCCCTATTTTTTATTCTTTATTTTGAAATAGGGTCTCACTAAGTTGTGGAGGGTCTCACTAAGTAGCTGAGACTGGCCGCGAACCTGTGATCCTTCTGTCTCAGCCTTCCAAGTACTGGGATTACAGGTGTGTGCCACCACACCCCACTTTTTACCACCATCCTTTAATAAAGGATAATCAAGCCAGGTAATTTACTGTTTTTTTCTTTTGCGGTACTGGGGATTGAACTCAGGGACATTCTACCTCCAACCTGTACCCCCAGCCCTATTTTTTATTCTTTATTTTGAAACAGGGTCTCACTAAATTGTGGGGGGCCTCACTAAGCAGCTGAGGCTGGCCGCAAACCCGGATCCTCCTGTCTCAGCCTCCCAAGTACTGGGATTACAAGCGTTTGCCACCACACCTGGCTTAATTTACTGTTTTTAAGAACATTGCAAAAACATTATTTTGAATAACTCAGATGCAAACTTGATACTATCAACACATAATTATACTGTGGGTCAGCCCGAGGCTTATTATGAAGAAGGGGAAAGGTAGCTAACTAATAGTATCTGGTTTCTGGAAATAAACTGGGTTCTTCTGGGCCAGAGAAATGGAGAGAAAACCTAGTTAAGCATCCTTATTCAGCTGTAAGAGTACTTTTGGACTTGGATATCACAAAAGGGGTTAAAAATACTTGAGACTACCAAGAAAAGAAAGAAAGAAAAGCCTAACAAGACATCTGGGTGCTGCGGCTGTCACTGTCTGGGCAGCCCTTGGAGGGAATGCCCATATCAATTCAGTTTATCAGATGGACAGCTGATCAACATTAAACAGACTTGCTCTGGGCAGACTGAGCTGAGCTTCCTGACATGAATTCCAATGAGGGCCCTCTGCACTCCACCACTGAGCTCTGCCATTTTTTACTGTTGCAGCTCCCTGGACATATGGGAATCCCTAGTGATGAGCACATAAAGCTGCCTCTAACTCAAGTGACGGCTCATTTCCCCCGGTTGAAGGCAGACATTAATATCCTGAGGAGATCAGACCCGCCTCTCTGACCCCCATCTACTGAAGCAAAACCACCGTCCTGTTTCTTCATTTAATAAGCTTTTAATGAAGAAACCAAAACCCCCTCTCTGACTGCAGCATGGTTCGACACGAAAAGGTTATACAAATACATCAGATTCTGTGTCAAAGTTTTCCAAAATATCTGTCCCCCGCCCCAGTGGAGAGCGGATTCTGTCACTCGCCCTCCCACCAAGCTCATTCTTTCTGCCGTGATACAGGAGGTTCAGTTCTCTGCTCTGATAATTACAAGTCGTCTCCACGGTATGGCAGGTGGAGGATTAAAGAACTGATTACAAAGAGCATGCTGGTGTTTCCATTTTCATTACAAACCCCTTTCTTGGAGGGTTCGCCATTTAGCTATGAAACTGCTGCAGGCACAGTCAGACTGGGAGAAATGACAGTCCAGTGACAACACATAGTATACCAGAAAATGCTGCTGAGCTAAATGAGAATATGAGAAAGCTAAAAATAATTGGTGAGTTGGAGTTGGCATACATACTTTGGTTTTAGAAGGGATACTAGGAAAGATGTGTGACAGCAAATGAAGAGGACAAGCACATTTTTACCTGTGAATACTAGAGATTGGTCAGAAACAAGGGAAATTCAAATCCTTACTGGGGTTTAGTGCTTAGCCCAGAGTCTATTGCCAGGCTCTGTGTTTCTGTTCTGCTTCATGAGAGGCTGGGGTTTGAGCTTTCTCTCCTTTAGAAAGCAAGTAGGGGTTGGGAGAGGTGAAGACTGCATGTTCAATGGGCTGCAGTAAGCACTGCAGGAGGGAAATGTCATTCTGCAAAACCTCTCCAACTCTTAACAAGAGGCAGTGATGGACTCAAGAAGGAACTTTGGCAGGATCGATTTAGACCTCAAAATGTGTCCGAGGCTGGGAGATGTGAAAGTAAAGTGGGAATAAAGGGGCAAAGAATCTGTTTCTTATGAAAACAAGTATCAGGGCATACGCTATACGATGATAGGCTTTAAATTAGATTTCTTAAACTGCTTCCCAACTAATCTAGACATCAAGAGACACAAGCACAAATCTAAAATGTCTCCCAAAATGTTTCACCAGGTGTTTTCATGTACAAAAATAAAGTGATTTCTCAACATGTTTAAATCATATACAACAGAAGCGCTGGGCAGGTACTCAGTGTACAGGTTAATGCACAATTCATAACCTACTACTTCTCAGATATTGTGCTTTTTAAGTATAGCATCTCTTTCAATCTCCACCAAATGTAGCTATTAACCCTGTTCTATAGAGGAGAAAATGGAAACTCAGATATGTTAATTGATTTGATTGCCCAGTATCTTATGACTAGTAAGAAATGGGGCTAGATTCTGATTAAAAGAGTTTTTGCTGAGGTAAAATAAAATTTACCTGCTATCTATGAAATCCTACTGGCTCCCTAAAAACTTTTTTTAAATTTTTATTTGAATTACAGAATAATTGTGGTAGCATCTATAGTCACTAGACATGGGAGTCTATTGTTAACTCTGTTATACCATGGATATCTTTGGCTGTCAGGTGAAGCCTAGGGATTCTGCACAGAATGGTTTTAAACACATAAATAAGATTATAATGGAAGCTATCTATGTTGAAAATAATGATGTAATATTTTTCTATTCAAGTTCATTGACCCCTGAATTCAATCCATAGAGCCCTGGAGGAGTGTCTGTGAAGCCCAGGTTAAGAGCTCTTGTGAGAAAATGGGAGGGAATGTGGGGATGAGTGGGCCAGTGTTTTATGTAGACTATTTTATCTAATACCTCCAACAACCTGGTAAAGAGGGAATCATTAAGATTTTACATGGAGATAACTTAGGCTTAAAGAAGTCAAGCTATCTGCCTAATGTCACTCTGGGAGTTACTAGAAGAGACAGCCTGACCTGTGAATCCATGCTTCTTCCATTTTACCAACTTGGCAGCTAAATGTTGAGAGAGGAAGAGCATGGGTGGGGGAGGGAGTCTTGATTGGCATTTCTCTACAGTAATAGCTAGTCTTTTATTTCTTGACTTTATGAAGAGCCAGAAGGAAGGGAGTGACACTATAATGATTTAGAGAAAAAACAGCAACAGGTGTGAAGAAGATTAGATACCTTTTGGGCAAACAGTCTGATATGTACAACCCCCAGTCCCATGGAAGAATTATGCATTACCATCCAGTAAACTCAAGTAAGGGTGTGTGAACTTCTGCCAATGAGAGGTGAGTGAAAAATGCCATTTCTAAGCTGAAGGTTTAAGAATTGCTTCGTGGTTCACCTGGTCTCTTTTCTGTTCCAAATGGAGCCTGTTCCATCAGCTTCGGTCTTACAGTAAAGATGGCATAGACATGACACATGAATAAGAAGTAGGCTTCTATTTTGTGAGCCATTGACATTTTAGGGCCATTTGTCACTGCAGTTTAATTTCTCCTATTGCAACACACTGTGGGAATAGTCCTGAGGCCTTCCTTTGTCAGGAATGAATGATTGTGTTGGATGGGTATGACAGAGCTGGCGTTGGGTACTGGAGGGTAAAGCATCTATCTATACAATGCTTCTTAAGCATGAATACTATTAAAGGAGTCCCAAAATAGAACATTTAGTGGAGTTGTAGAGACTTGGAAATTCTAAGAAAAATTCTTTTCCCTCCAGGGTGCTTGACTGCCACCACTCACAAAGCATCACATAGAGAGCGAAACAATTGCAAGGCCTAGATCTAGGAAGGGAATGAAAGGAACATCAGACGGGGCACTGCAGCAGGGACCTCCTATAGGGCAGACGCAGAGGAAGATGCCTCATCCTAAGCAGGGATGATATGGAGCAGTGACATTTAAAAGACCAGTGTTTCCTAGAAAGATTTCCCAAGTCTCCACCAGTCTCAGAATTAATATGCACACTTGGGTATATATTAATTGCTTTTTTCATAATCTATTCAAAGTGCTTTTTTTATGTGTGTGGTGCTGGGGATTGAACCTAGGGGCATTCTACCTCTGAGTTACACCCTCAGCCCTATTTTATTTTTATTTGGAAACAGGATCTCACTAGGTTGACGAGAGTCTCACTACTTGCTGAGACTGTCCTCAAACCTGCGATCCTCCTGTTTCAGCCTCCCCCAAGTACTGGGATTACAAGCATGCGCCATCATGCCCAGCTTTAAAAGTGCTTTTAAGATACAATATACGATCTCCAGCTGGGCGTGGTGGCGCATGCTTGTAATCCTAGTACTTGGGAGGCGGAGACCGGAGTATCCTGGTTCGTGGCCAGCCTCAGCTACTTAGTGAGGCACTCCACAACTTAGTGAGACCCTGTTTCAAAATAAAGAATAAAAATTAGGACTGGGGGTATAGCTCGGAGGTAGAATTTCCCTGGGTTCAATCCCCAGTGCCAAAAAAAGCAAAAAAAAAAAAAAAATCAAATAATAAATGAAATTAGTATGATGTAAAAGAAAATATGAGAAGGAAAATTGGACAGCACATTTATTATTACTAAGCAAGCTACGAATTATATGAAACCTCTACTGAGAATAGTAGAAAATGAGAGAAAGGCAAGGAATGAAAAGAAATGCATAAGTGCACACATACACATATCTACACATGTGTAGGTATATATACATGCATGCATGCATATATTGTATGTATGTGTATATGTTTGTGTATATATACGTACATACGTACGTATGTATGTGTGTATATGTGTTTGTATACTGCTATGGTTTGGATATGGGTGTCCCCCAGAAGGTTCATGTGTTGGCCATGCAACAATAATAATAGTTTGAATGGATTTACTGGGTGGTAACTTAGGCAGTAGGGTGTGGCTGGAGGAGGTAGGTCACTGGGGGTGTGACCTTGGGGACTACATCTGTCCCTGGTCACAATGTGTCACACTCTCTGCTTTCTGGCTGCCATGAGATGAGCTGCTGTCCTCTCCCACATGCCATACTGCCATGATGTTTGCCTTTGAATTGGCCAACAATGGACTGTACCTCTGAAACCATGAGCCCAAATAAACCTTTCCTCTTCTATGCTGTTCGTGTAAGGTATTTTGGTCACAGAGACAGAAAAGTGAACTGAAACAATATACATGCATACACAGTTGGCAAGGTTTTGGTAAAAGAGCTTGAAATTCATGCAACCTAAATCTTCTCCTAAGAGGTGACCCAATTTCCCATGTGATCTGAATTGCAGTAAAAAGGAATGGGTGGGGTTCCATGGAAAATGAAGTAACAGCATTGTGTATCAAATGGGGGTAAAAAGAACAACAAAAACAAACAAACAAAAAATCCTCAGAACTCTTTCTGAGTTCTGAACCCAAATTTAAGTTACACCTTAAAAACAAACAAATAAACACCTTAAAGATGAGCATTATCACATTCAAAGTACAGAACCACAGTGGACTATATACCTAGCCCAGGCATCTCATTATCCTTATCTTGCTATATTTTCAGGATACTAAAAGCAGAAAAAAGTTTTAAAAAGGTATATACACTGATTTCCAATGAATATATACACACAGAGATATACTTGCATATACATGTATACATACACACATGTACACAAGTACATGTGTGTGTTTTACAGCAACTTGAGTGAGCACAGGCATATCATTTATCCATCAAACCCTCAACAGCAAACTATGATAATTACTATCCACAGTGGAGAAAAATGTCAAGGAGTCTCCATAGGAAATATCCAGGAGAAGAAAAGACTTACAATCTGAACATTAAATGGAGGAAAGATTTAAAATAAAATATCCTTTTGAAATATCTTTTAAAATAATCAGATCCTACAGAATACTCTTATTACCATGCATGAAATTATTTTCAAACTAAAGATCTGGTTATAAAAACTGTGAATACCGTCATATTTTTAGATTTTTTAAAAAAATAACTTTATTGAGATATAATTTGTATGCCATAAATTTCACCTGTTTTTAAGCATACAATTCAATAAATTTTAGTATGCTGACAGAATTGTGCGACCATCACTATAGTCTAATTTTAGAACACTTCTATTTCTCTGAAAAACAACAACAATAATACAAGCCCATGTAAAGTCACTCCATATTTATGCTATTTTTCTTGATTTCCATTTCTATTTTTCAAGTGTTTGGAATTGTTAATGAAATTAATAAGTGGAAACAATATAAAATAGAAACACCAGCATACTTTTACTGAAAAAATATGATCTGTGACAAATAGTAAAAATGTCCACACAACATATATGTTCTCCAATACCAAAAATAAATGACACATCTATTAGGTGTCTGAAAGTAATGCTTTTGTTGTAAAAAAAAAATTAACTATAAGGCATTTCAAAAAATGGGTGAAGAAATTTTTGGTACTTTCAGTATCCATATACAACTTTCAAGCAAATTACTTTAAAGGCAAATGTATCCAGTTTGTTTATTCACCAAAATTACTTTATTACTCATAATCACACTACATATTCCAGAAAATCCTTAAGTTCACATTTTTTTTAGCTGATTTTTTTTTGTGGTACTGGGGGTTGAACCCAGGAGCATTCTACCTCTGAGCTATACCCCCAGCCCCATTTTTATTCTTTATTTTGAAACAGGGTCTCACTAAGTTGTGGAGGGCCTCACTAAGTAGCTGAGACTGGCCGCGAACCTGGGATCCCCTTGTCTCAGCCTCCCAAGTACTGGGATTACAAGCTTGCGCCACCACGCCCGGCCTTAGCTGTATGTTTTTTGTTTGTTTCAATCCACAGAAACAACAGAAATGTTCAAAAGGTTGCCATAGTTGTTCAAGGAAAGGAGTAACAAAATAATGAGAAAGCCAATGAATCACAATTTACCTACTACAAAAAGCTATTTCCATTCATTCTTTCAAATTATATTACTTAATTCTAAAATGGACTTGATATGTGTCCACTGGGATTAAAATCCATGAATGCTTATTTTAAGTGAAACAAGTGTGCTATCCAAATTTCTCTTTCATAGAAAAGTAGTACAGGAAGATTACAAGGAGAAATTAAAACTCACCTTTTAGAAACATCACTACTAGTGAATGGTCTTTAAAAAGACACTGTACAACTCAGATGAGAGCATACTTTTATCATAAAAAAATAGAAAAGTACAGAGAGGTAAGCTATTCAATATGATAAGACACTAGCCACAGGTAGCTTAAAATGTCTGGTCAAAATTCAGATGTTCTTTAAGCATAAAAGATTTAGTATGAAAGATTTAAAATATCTCAATATTAAGTGTTTTGCATTGATTACATATTGAAGGATAATATTTAAAATAAATTAGTTTAAACAAAATATTAAAGTCATTTTCATTTGTTTCCTTTATATTTTTAGTGTGATTACTTGTAAATTTAAATTATATATATTTGAATTCAAATACAACACTCTCTCCTTGGGGGTCCCACTAGGTTCACCATCCCTCCATCCTGTTTCTTCAGAAGTTCTCTCTCTTATAGTTTAGCATATTTTCTTTCAGACTTTTGTTATAAATATATAGCAAATGCTTTTCATTTCCTCATAAAAATGTGTTCATACTATACATATGGCACTGTAACTTGCTTTATTCACTTAATATGGTTGAAGATTTTTGTCACTACATATTGAACTACCTCACTCTTTTTAATGATGAATTTATCCACAACATGGATATACCATAATGTTCTTCAGACCCCATTATTAACATTTAGGTTATTTCTTACTCTGTATTATCATAAAGCAATGCTGTAGTGAACATCGTTATACACAAAAGTGGGGCCACTTCTGTAAGACATACCCCTAGAAGTGAAATTGTAAGGTCAAAAAGTGTGTCATTTAAAACTGTGGGGGTAGATATTGTTAAATGGGCTATTTTACTTTTATTTAAAAAGTAAGCCATCTGGTTTGTGACTGTTTATAATTCCTCCATTAGTATCTAAAAATGACAAAGACATAAACTTCATGTCCAGGATTTGATGAAAAAAAAAAAAACCCCAAAACTAATTTTACTTATACCCTGAAGTCAGCAGAGGTTTACTCATTGATTATTGTGGTGGGCACCTTCTTGAGATGCCTCTGATGATGACTCTCCTTTCTGTGGAAATGCTGTTCCCCTGGCTGAGATCACATGGTGAGTAGTAGCTGCCATGTCTATCCTCCTCCACCCTGGCTGAGTGACCCTTTGTCATCTCTGCATATACCACTTGTACTCTATACATTTAACTTTTGTTTTGTTTTTGTGTGGTATTGGGATGGAAATCAGGGACACTCTACCAGTGAGTTATACCCCTCACTCTTCTAAAAATTTTTTATTTGAGCTGGGCATGGTGGCGCATGCTTGTAATCCCAGTACTTGGGAGGCTGAGACAGGAGGATCGCAGTTTTGGGGACAGCCTCAGCAAGTAGTGAGACTCTCATCAACCTTTCGAGACCATGTTTCAAAATAAAAATAAAAAATAGGGCTGGGGGTGTGGCTTGGAGGTAGAATGCCCCAGGTTCAATCCCCAGTACTACAAAATTTTTTTTTTTTAATTTGAAACAGGGTCTCGCTAAATTGTCTAGGCTGGCTTCGAACTTGTGATCCTATCTCAGCCTCCCAAGTACTGGGATTACAGGCTATGATTGCTTTTGTTTCTTTCTAGATACCTAATTCTATATCTATCTGCATGGCCAGCTTCTTTATTTTCTTCTGATTTACTACTCTTTGGTCTGGCTTTTGATCATGGTCTGGTCAGTTGCAGCCTAGTTAGGAGGGTTTTTCCTCCCTAGAAGCACAGGGCTTGGTGTACCACCACACAGGGCTTAAAGTTTTTTCTCAAATCTTATCTTCAAATTCTTTCTTAAGATTTATGTCTATGGTTAGAAATATCATATAGCATAGAGGTTCATAGTGCAGGTTCTGGAGCCAGGCCGCCAGCTCTGCAAGTTATCAGCTGTGTGACCTTGAGCAATTTGCTCAGCCACTCTCCTGGCTCAATCGCATAGGCAAAAGGGTGATAACAGCACTTACCTTAGTGATGTGGGGGTTAAATGACTGCACATATAGTTCTTAGGAGGATAGCTTCACGTGGTAAGTGCTTACTAAATGTTACTATCACTGTTTTTACATCAACTCAACTTTCTGTTTAAATAAAATTTTGGAGAACACTTTATATCCCAACTAGTTGGTAAGTACAGGTCAGGAGTAAGTTGCTCACACAGCAGCAGGACATGAATAGGGAGTCATACATTATACCACTGCAGACATTCCTGAGGGGGCATCCTGCGCTTGGCGTAGACCACAGAGTTTTTTGGACACGTACATACTTTTCTTGATAATAAGCAATCCTTTCCTGGCCCTTCAGGCCGTCCTCATTTCCCTCCCCTGACCAGCCCTTAAAGTTCCTCTATGAACCTGTGAAATATCACTGATTTAGACAAATATATCTAAGCTTAAGGATGAGGAACCAGAAAATTGGACATATCTACTGAATAAGTTAAGGTCCCATGGGTTGGAGATAATGTAAAACTATTACCCAGGTGTCCTAAGTCCCAACTGATGCTTTTCTTCTACATTCAAACCTTTGTTTAATCAGCAAAAAAGGTACTTTTTCTTTTTCCATATTGACACCTCATCTTCTCGGAAAGGAAAATTCTAAACATCTCAAGTAATCTAATGACTGGAATGGAGACAACTCTAGGAAGATGGTAAACTCACTTTCTGAGTCCCTGTCTCCCTCCGGTACTTGATCATCTTCCACCTCAGGTATCTGCTGCCCTCTTGTTCTCACCTTGTTTCAACACATCACAACTTTCTCTGTGAATAATCATAAGTCATTTATGCTTCAGGGTGAGTTGTGATCTGAAAGCTCTGCATTTGGATGCTGGCTTCATCTCCTTTGAGCTATAGAACTTCACAAGTTATTTCATATCCCGAAGTCTAGGTTTCCTCAATTCAAACAAAACGTATTTCATGGGACTGTTGTAAGGAGAAATAAATTCTATTCATTGTGCATGCAACAAAGATTTATGGGACATCAACTGTCTTTTGAGTAGTAGACATGGCCTATTTCTAATTACACCGGTTGCTTAGAGGGTAGTTAGATAACAAATGTCTTCTTTTTTTCCTTTTTGGGACAAATGGGTATCCAATTATAGCTTCATTATTCATCCAAGAAATGTTTATTAAGAACCTGTTACATGGCAGGTACTAGCCCAGAGCTTTGGGAATGCAGAATAGATTAAAACATTGTTCCAGAAACTTCTAGTCTAATGGGGAAGGGGTTTAACATTATATTTAGACTGTCCAAAGCTAAATACAAAGGTAGGACTCTTTACAGAATAGGAACAGAATATTTAGGACCCTGGACACTCATCATCCAATCTTGCTACTTAATTTTACAGTTGTAGAAATTAAGGCCAAGAGGTTCTAAGTACTTTGGCCAAGGTTACACAGGTAGTTATCCAAAGAGGCCAAGTACCTTGTTCAAGGCCAGATGGGTAGCTACAAATATAATCCTTGTCTTCTAATCTTATACATAGATTATGCCTGTCACCAAAAGTTAACAAAACAATTTTATTTTTTATTTTTACTTTTTTGTGGTACTGGGGAGTGAAACCTAGGGTGTTCTACCGCTGAGCTACACCCCCAGTCCTATTTTATTGTTTATTTTGAAACAGGGTCTCACTAAGTTATGGAGGGTCTTGTGTTGCTGAGGCTGGACACGAACCTGAGATCTTCCTGTCTCAGCCTCCCAAGTACTGGGATTACAAGTGTATGCCACCATGCCTGGCTCTAACAAAACAATTTAAGAAGTTTTATGGTTGGAAATCTCTCAAAAATTTTGTGTAATGATGAAAATAAAATCAGGTAGCACCAAACAATCAAATACTCTTATAATGCTGGGGAGTATTTATTTTGTGGCACTGAGGATGGAACCCAGGGGCCTTCTACCTGTGGGCTACACCCCCAGGCCTATTTTATTTTTTATTTGGAAATAGAGTCTCACTAAGTTGCTGATAGCCTAAGTTGCTGAGACTGGCCGTGAACCTGTGATCCTCCTGTCTTAGCCTCCCAAGTACTGGGATTACAAGTGTGTGCCACCACACCCGGCTTGAGTATTTATTTTAGAAATTATGATTTATTGGTGGTCCTTTAGATACAGAATGAGATATACTGTTATATAAACATTTTTTTTTTTTTTTTTGCGGTACCGGGGATTGAACGCAGGGGCATTCTATCTCCGCGCTACGCCCCTGGCCCTGTTTTTTATACTTTATTTTGAAACCGGGTCTCACAAAGTTGCGGAGGGCCTCACTAGGGAGAGAGAGAGAGAGAGAGAGAGACAGGGAGAGAGAGAGCGAGAGAGCTGAGGCTGGCCGCGAACCCGGATCCTCCGGTCTCCGCCTCCCAAAGTACTGGGATTACAAGCGTGCGCCACCACACCCGGCCTTAAACATTTTTTAAAACATAAAACTAGCATTTAATAAATCTTAAAAATCAATTAACATTGGTCACAAGGTTACTAAACGGTCAAGATGATCTGAGACAATTTTATAATCCAATTAGTTTTGTTTTTTCCTGCACAATAAACAGGCATCTGAATAGACTCCCTGATCACCTCAGAAAATATGTTTGCGAAATATGTTAAGTTTGCAAATTTTGGCTTCTAGCCCCCAATAGTTATAAATGTAGGAATCTGATTTTTGTTAAGACCACATTACTTTTGGTTGCACCTTCTTCTTCCCCATGGTTATCTTTCTATTTTCCTGTGTCTGACCACGACTTCTCATTCTGGCCTTCTGGATCTCCAGTGCTCATCTTTACTTTTGAGAAAGGAAGGTAATATGGCTTATTAAAGTTTATGTGTGCAGTTTGAGAATATATGTTTTTAACAGATAAGTATTAAAATGCACCAGAGAACCGGGCATGGTGGCGCACGCTTGTAATCCCAGTACTTGGGAGGCTGAGACAGGAGGATCGCAGGTTCGTGGCCAGCCTCAGCTACTTAGTGAGGCCCTCCACAACTTAGACCCTATTTCAAAATAAAGAATAAAAAATAGGGCTGGGGGTATAGCTTGGAGGTAGAATGTCCCTGGGTTCAATCCCCAGTACCACCAAAAACTAAAAATAAAAAATAAAAAATAAAAAATAAAATAAAATGCACCATAGAAGGATGGCCAAATGTACACAGAGTTCTGTCAATCTTGTGATGTGCTTGGCGATGCTTCTACACCATAAACACATCAGAGACCTGCTCTCACGGAGCTTAAAAAATGGTAAGAATTTAAAACAAACAAAACTCCAGAAACAGAAACAAAGGTATTTGAAAATGCTCCCCATTCACCTCAGAAAATAACGAATTTTACAAAGAGACAACACATTCAATCAGCAAATATTTTACTCACAGTTTCAACTAAAACACCAGGCAACAGCTTCAAAAGTTTGAATTCAAAGAACTAAATGGAGAACTCATCTGATATACTTCCAACTCATGAAGGGAAAACTTTTCCTACTCCTTAAGACTTTTTGTAAACAGACAGCTGGGATTGTGGCTGTCTACATTATTGTGCTTATTCTGACCAAACTGCAATGTCTCTATAATTTTCCAAGTAACCTGACCTTTTTTCACTTTTTGAGGGTTTCATATTGCCTTTCCTGCCTTTATATATTTCCACATTCAATCATCTTGGCACTCAGCTACCATTACTGTCTTCCCTATTGACTAGTTTAGTTAATTCTTATGTTCACAGTATGGTTTCTTTTCTTTTCTTTTTTTTTTTTTGAAACAAGGTCTCACTAAGTTGTAGAGTGCCTTACTAAGTAGCTGAGACTGGCCGCGAACTTGTGATTTTCCTGTCTCAGCCTCCCAAGTACTGGGATTACAAGTGTGCGCCACCACAGTATGGTTTCTTTAAAGGAAATCAGCTTCCTCTTACTACTCTGCATTCTTAGATTTTCTTCCAATCTAGTCCACTCACTTAAAGAGTAATCAGAGCTCACAGTAATTATTTTTAATATATTGATGACTCTTCTCTTTACAAATAAGCATGTAAGTTTTAAAAAAGTAAAACTGTAAGGAATAAGACAAGGCTGAAATATCTGAGTAGAAGTTGCCAATTTTCTCCATTAGAAACCTTCCTGAGAGAGCCGGGCGTGGTGGTCCACGCTTGTAATCCCAGTACTTGTGAGGCTGAGACCAGAGGATCCGGGTTCGCTGCCAGCCTCAGCTACTTAGTGAGGCCCTCTGCAACTTAGTGAGACCCGGTTTCAAAATAAAGAAAAAAAAATAGGGCTGGGGGTGTAGCTCGGAGGTAGAATGCCCCTGAGTTCAATCCCTGGTACTGCAAAGAAAAAAAAAAATAAAAAAAAGGAAACCTTCCTTGGAGCTGATGATACTAAATGGTTCACAAACCAATTTGGAAGTCAATGATCAACAGAACATAGTAAAAAGAACAGTCATTACACTCAATTTAGATTACATGTAACCATTACAATGACCTAAAATGTGTTCTCCTTAATATATGCACATATATGTATGTATGTATATTTTCACGAGCACATGAAATAGCGTACTCCTGAGTTCATTTATGGAGGAAAAAAACTTTAAAAAACTAAATATTTTGGTTATCTGTAACTTAAAAGAGTCAGAACAAATGAAAATAGAGGACAAGTGCTAATCTCAATTATCCAATTATCATTATCATAAAAAAATTACACATGGAGCCAGGTGTGGTGGCGCACGCCTGTAATCCCAGTACTTGGGAGGCTGAAACAGGAGAACTGCAGGTTCAAGGCCAGCCTTAGCAACTTAGTGAGACCCTGTTAAAAATAAATAAATAAAAAGGGCCAGAGGTGTAGCTGAGAGGTAGAACGCCCCTGGGTTCAATCCTCAGTACCAAAAAAATAAATAAATAAAAAATAAAAAATTATTTATGAAATTATGAATATGTTTCAGAATCTAGAAATATAAAGAAGTGTTTTATCAACAGATATGTATTAAAATATGAGTGAATAGGTACTCTTCCTCTTAAAGTAGTTTAAAACATTGTCTGTGCCCCTACGGTTCAAAGTTTAGCTAGAGATACTTAAAAAGATTTAATAAGAAAACTATCGAGTATATAAGTGTAAAATGAACGCCACAGTCCCTAATTGCTGTAGGGATACACAGCGATGATCCCTGGGGAGGGGAGAAGGATGGGAAAGCCCCACCAGAAGGTGACAGAAGAGTAGGGCTCTTTCCAGATGGGAGACTCAGCACAGAGAGCAAGGATGCTGCTGCTGCCCACCGCCCTTGAGCCATGCGTGGTGCCACCACAGTGCTCTGGGGCTCTAGCTGGGCGGCAGCGGCTGCTGCTGTCTCAACAGGGTTCATGGCCCCTGCCGGACAATGACCTGTGTTGGCAGCTGCCATGAAGAGGTTTGAGAATGGCGGTAGCCAGCAGACTGAAACTGGAAAATGGGAAGAATGGGTTTAGGACAAAAGCTTGGGTGTCTTCTCAGGGTCTGAGAAGAAAAGGAATGAGAACAATACAAAAAGGAGAAAAGTCCAGGGACATCCTTTATTTTCTGGCCACAGCTCCAGATGATTTGGGTAAATGAAGGAGAATAAAATGATTGGGTTGCTACTATCTGCCAAAGAGTCATTTTCACGCAGACAAAAGAAAATTAACATGCTTCTTATTTCATATTTCGCTTAAATAAGGTTACCTAAACCAGTGAAATGTGAGTTGATATTGGGTCTTAGATACCACAGAAGAATATTCACTGCTAGTTAATTATCAGAATGTCAAGTCATTATACTTCCTAATTTACCAGCACAGTTTCAGCTAGACACAAGTGCCCTGCTGTGGTCTAAAACACAGGCCTACTTATTAATCAGAGTGGCCTTCCAGAGTTAACTCAGCTTGAGAAATAAATGAAGCAAACTTAGCCTTTTGTCTTCATTCTCATTCCGAAGAAAAAAACTGCAGTAAAGACTTCTAAGGGGGTGGGAGGGTTAAAAGAAAATTCTGGCAAGCCCTCTTAAAAGGTAGAAAATACCTTTCCTGCTTCCCATGGCCTTAAGTTTAAGTATTAGTTTAGATGATTCCTAATTAAACTGCCCTTCCATAAGCCCTTCTCCACGGGAAAGGACTGAGCAGGAATCCTGAGAGGAGGGAGGGCTGGGGAAGCTGCAGTGCCCACATTGCAGGAAGGGAAAGATGTCAAGCTGTCCCTCGGGTGGCTTATGTGGGCAGCCGTCATTCTGAATCCCTAATAACACAAGCAATTCAGATTCTCTGTGCTTCTACAAAGTCTTTCCATGATTATTAATATATTATCAATGGTGTATCTTGAGCTGTCATATGGTATTACCCATAGTTAGATATTTATCATGTTAAATTATCAGTTATGAGCATTCTTCACATATTATTTGATTTAAATCCTAAAGCAAGAAAATCTAGAATAACCTAATATACTGGATTGCCTAGGCTGCCACAATGAAAAACCAGACTGGGTGGCTTAATCAGACATTTATTTTCTCACAGTTCTAGAGGTTAGAAAGGATCAAGGTGCTGGTGAATTCAGTTCTGGTGAGGGCTCATCCTGATTTACAGAGAGCCCCATCTCATGTCCTCACATGCTCTTTCTCCTGTGCCTGCACATTGTGAGCTAGCTCTCTCTTGTCACTGCTTCTTCTTATAAGGATACCCGTCCTATCAGACTAGGGCCCCATCCTTATGACCTCCTTTAACCTCAATCACCACCCTAAAGGGCCTATCTTTAAGGGATACAATTCAATCCATAGCATCTACCTAGAAATATCTGTTTATGATTTTTATTGTTTAATAATGTATCAAGGCAAAAGAAATTACATTTAACTCAGCTCATTTCAAATCACATTTAAAATTCAAGTACATTTAATGCTGGGCGTGGTGGCGCATGCTTGTAATCCCAGTACTTTGGGAGGTGGAGACCAGAGGATCTGGGTTCGCAGCCAGCCTCAGCTCTCTCTCTCCCTGTCTCTCTCTCTCTCTCTCTCTCTCTACTTAGTGAGGCCCTCCGCAACTTTGTGAGACCCAGTTTCAAAATAAAGAGTACTTAGCTCAGTCTGAGGGTCAGAGATGGTTTCCTGGAGCCATCTACCCCTGGAGAAGATGAGGGCAGAGCTGTATCCTAAGGGCTAGGTAAGAATCAGATGAAGAAAGGAAGCAACACTGTGCGCCGCAGAGAAAACAGTACATGAATGCAGGTAATGTGAGTATCTGGCATTCACTGGCTGGTCTCCTGGAAGAACAGTTATTAATCAGTTCCCCCTTGTCCTGGTGTCTCACAGCAGAGTTGCTTCTCCCTTCACATGGCTTGCCAACCATCTTCCCCAGAAATATCCTCCCTATCCTTGACAGTTAGGCTAGATTTGTCCTTTAAGGACAACCTCAGTCCTACAGAGGAAGATAGACCAGGCGCCTCTGCAACCCTACCAGGACAAGATCTTACCGTCTTATGAATGTGGGAAGGAGTGCCTTGCAGCGGCAGTACACAAAATGGTTAAGAGCGTGGCTCTGGAGTTAGACTATCTGTGCTCAAATCCTGGCCTCACCATTGTGCCATTTTGGACGTTACTTCACCTCTGTGTGTTCCAATCTGTTAAACGGGATGATAGTAACAGCACCTACCTCTCAGGATAGATGTGAGGATTCAGTGAGTTATTCCATGTAAAAAAAATTAGAATGGGGCCTGGCTGCTTATAAGTGTTAGCTAGTATTATCTATCAAAATTCAAAGTCTGTGTTTCATGGACAAAATGTCCATAGAGAAGGTACTTGATGACCACAAGGTCATCTGTGGAGGGTAGAGGAAGAAGGGACATAAAAGAGCAAAAAGAAGAAAATATTTATTGATTACCCATCAATAAATTACCTACCTAAGTGCCAGAAGTACTACTACATTAAGCGCTTCGTATTTTTTTTCATCAGATCCTGACAATAGCTCTGCTAGGTAGATGGCATTGTCCCATTGTTCCAGTGTACTCACTGGGGCTCAGAGAGGTTAAGAAATTTAGGCCATGATCACCAGTATTCAAAAGTATGGGTGGATGAACAGAGCCATGCTCTCCCCACAATTATTTCTTTTCATCTACTTGGGCCTCCATTTTCTTAGCTTGAAAATTTCATTAGACTTGACATTGCTAAACCTATTACTTCCTGATTTTTCTTTTCTTTTTTTTTTTTGTGGTACCGGGGATTGAACCCAGAGGTGTTCTACCTCCGCGCTACACCCCCAGCCCTATTTTTTATACTTTATTTTGAAACCGGGTCTCACGAAGTTGCGGAGGGCCTCGCTAAGTAGAGAGAGAGAGAGAGACAGGGAGAGAGAGAGACAGGGAGAGCTGAGGCTGGGATTACAAGCGTGCGCCACCACACCCGGCGCTACTTCCTGATTTTTCAAACCTATTACTTCCTGATTTTTCCAGGCCTACTCCAGGAAATATAAATAGTTGTTCATGTTCTAATTTTATGTTATGCTGATGATTACATTTCATAAAAACCATGAACAAGCTGGGCGTGGTGAGACATGCTTGTAATCCCAGTACTTGGGAGGCTGAGACAGGAGGATCTGGGTTTGCTGCCAGCCTCAGCTACTTACTGAAGCCCTCCGCAACTTAGTGAGACCCTGTTTCAAAATAAAGAATAAAAAATAGGGCTGGGGGTGGAGTTCGGAGGTAGAATGCCCCTGGGTTCAAT
>PVJS01037686.1:0-19778 GCA_004027185.1 Glis glis
TCCTCCTCCTCCTCCTCCTCCTCCTCCTCCTCCTCCTCCTCCCCCCTCCTTTTCTTTCTTTTGTGGTATTGGGGTTGAACCCGGGAGAATTCTACCTGTTCAACACACTCCTAGCCCTATTATTTATTTATTTATTTATTTATTTATTTATTTATTTATTTTGGTGGTACTGGGGATTGAAGCCAGGGGTGTTCTACCTCTGAGCGACACCCCCAGCAGGATTTTATTTTTGATTTGGAAACAAAGTCTCACTAAGTTGCGGACGACCTCACTAAGTTGCTAAGGCTGGTCTTGAACCTGTGATCCTCCTGTCTCAGACTCCCAAGCACTGGGATTACAGGTGTGCACCACCATGTCCAGCTAGCTGATATTTTTAAAGTACACATCTCTCTTATTTTATTTATTTACTTTTTGGAGAAGATAAAACGTTTCTTAGCACTGTTTCAGATAAAGCCAGAATTCCTCTTTAATTTGTATGCCATATAATTATATTTATTGAGAAACTCAAATTGTTCTTGAGTGCCTTGGTTTGGCTTAAAGGGGACTCGTAGCCAGGTGTGGTGGTGCATGCCTATAATCCCAGTTCTTGAGAGGCTGAGACAGGAGGATCACAGGTTTGAGGCCAGCCTCAGCAACTTAGCAAGACCCTCACAATTTAGCGAGACCCTGTCTCAAAATAAAAATAGGGCTGGGGGTGCCACTGGGAGGAAGGATGCCCTTGGGTTTAATCTCTAGTACCATGAAAAAAGGGGGGTGGGTGTTGGCTACTGTGAGCGTGCGCGAGAGAGAGGGAGAAAGAGGGAAATGGTGAAGGTGGCGTTTGTGACGTGCCTTGTTGTCCCGGCTTGGCAAGACGACTCTATCCCTTTGCAGCCTGGAGCATTTCAGGAATGACCTGCAGCTCTTGCGGGTGCAGAGCTCCCCTCCCCCACAGCACAAGGCCGCGCTTTTGGACTGCAGCGCACACATTTCTCTGAAAACCAGCAGTTCATGTTGAACCTCCCCTTCTCTGTTGTCTCTGTCCGCGGTGACCTCTCCTCGTTGTTCTCCCCGCGTCATTCTGTGGGGTGGCGTCCTTTCCTCCTTTTGCCGTTCCAGGAGGATTTCGGAAGCTTGCCCCTCTATCACTCGTTTGGGTTGGCGTAAGTCCTGCTCTTTCCTTCCTCCCGTGTGGATTTTTCTTCTGCGGCTGTATTTTGAGTCCCCCTGGCATTCCTCGGTACCTTGGCTAGCTCCCTGCAGGTGGCCCTCACCCTGCTCCCTGGAGCCAGCGCAGCCTGCTGTCTGTCCTGGGCGCAGGGTGACTCCGCGTCCTGCAGTCCACCCAGGGTGCCAGGCTGGAGAGCCCTTCCTGGATCCTGCAGGTCGTTTTCCCAGGTGTATTCTCTTTTTAAAAGTCCACATGCTGCTCCTTTTCCTCATGTGTCTACAGGGGCGCATGTTTGATGTCATCGATTGGAACAATAGTTGCCCTTATCACCTGTTTTCTTCCCATAGTTTCAATGACCTGAAGTCAACTCTGGTCCAAAATGGAAAATTCCAGAAAGAACCAATTTGTTCGTTTTAAATAACTTTAGATATAAAAGTTTGTTGTAAAAGTGAAACTATACAGAGAAGATTAGCATGGTCCTACCCAAGGATAACATACAGATTTGTGAAGCGTTTCTTAAAAATAACAAAAAAGAAAAAATACAAGAAAAGTAAAAAAATAACTTTTTGTTATATATTTTTATTGTTAGGGTTATTGTTCTTAATCTTTTATGGTGCCTAATTTATCAGTTCAACTTTAAAATAGGCTATGAATGTATAGGGAAAGCATGGTGTATGTAGGTTGGTACTATCTGTGGGGTTTGGGGTATTTGCAGAACATTCTGGAACATGGTCCCCCAGAGATAAGGGAGGACTGCTGTACTTTCTCAGTTAGTTGTTGTTTTGAAAATGGCATTACAGGCCGGGCATGGTGGCGCACGCTTGTAATCCCAGTACTTGGGAGGCTGAGACAGGAGGATTGCAGGTTCACGGCCAGACTCAGCTACTTAGTGAGGCCCTCCGCAACTTAGTGAGACCCTGTTTCAAAAAAAAGAATAAAAAATAGGGCTGGAGGTGTAGCTTGGAGGTAGAATGCCCCTGGGTTCAATCCCCAGTACCGAAAAACAAAAAACCAACACCAACAACAAAAAAACCCAAAAATGGCATGACATGACGTTTGATTTAAAATAACTTTGTTGTGAAAAATGATCAATTCCCATTATAAAACATTCCAGTTGTTCAGGAAGGCATAAAGAATAAAGAAAAATGTGAAGTGCCAGTTAAGCCTGGGGGATAATCAGGAAATGTAATGTAGAGCGTGGTGGTCATAGTTAATACCGCACTATGCGCCTGGCATTCATGGTGGTTGTGTTATCCATTGTCCATTGTTGACAGACACCTAGGTTGGTTCCATAACTTGGCTGTTGTGAATCGCGCTGCTATAAGCATGGGTATGCACGTATCACTATCGTATTCTGACTTTAATTCTTTTCAAAGATACGAAGGGGCGGTGTAGCTGGGTCATATGGTGGCTCTGTTCCTAGTCTTTTAAGGAACTTGCATACTGATCTCCATAGAGGTAGTACCCCCATGTTCCCTTTGGGCTGTTTTTCCCTGGAGCGCTGGTCTCTCCTGGTGACTAATGACGTGCTCAGGAAGTCTCCCTTCCAGAATGCAGACCACACAAGGGCGAGATGGTTGATGCTTCTCTTCACTGATGGTCTCGAACAGCACTTGGCACTCAGGACGCCCAAAATCTGGTCAGAGCAGGGCATGAGGCATGGATGGGGGGCTCTGGAGCTCCTGCAGAGGGCTCCTTAGTGAGTCCCCTAAACCGGCAATTTGCACTGGAATAGGAACTCGGCTTATGGGGAAGGGACAGACAGGCAGGGTCTAGACAGAGCTGCTGTTTGTTTGAACAGGAGCGAATATTCACCATCGGCTGAATGAAGATTGTCAGAGTCTTGCTAAAATGAGACTTGCTTGTTTACCCCACATGCCATGAGTGTGTCTTCAAGTTTCCCCAGGAGTGTGGCAGGTGCGGGTCCCTGCTCACTGCGTGCATCCGCTCCCCAGGGACAAGGGAGAGACTTGAAAAATTCCTCAGCGTGTTTGCTTCTTGCTAAATCCCCAGTACAATAAATTATATACATATATATTATTTTCAATGAAAAAAGGGAATCAGGTCTGCAGATCTTCTAAATCGCAAAAGGGAGAGAGAATATTGGCTTTCTTGCCTTGGTTTTCATACTAGGTTCCGTGGAAACTTAAGGTTTTTCTAAGCCTTTCAAAGAGAGCACTGTAACTCTGAGCAGCTTTGCAGTTAGATGTTCAACCTAATGACTCATTTGGCAAAGTGTTTTGCCACACGGGGATTTAGGGTCCCTTGGCCTTGGATGTTCTAGCCGAGTTCGTCACGTGACCCTTTCCCGTCTCTGTAGTTCAGAGCAGGTGGCCGGGGTCCCTGAAATTACTTTGCCATTTTGAAAGGTCAGGAGAGCATATTTAAGACAAGGCAGCCAATGGAAAACAGCGTTCCTTTAAGGTTCAGTACTTACGGCTGAGGCATCACACCAAAGGAAGTGTTTAAAGAGGGATTTCAAAAGAAAATCTCAGTGCAGACGAAAAGAGGCAGACTCTTTAAAGAACCCGATGGAAAAAAGAAAGAAAAAAAAAAGAAAAAAGAAAGAATTCTTGGGTGACTATTTCCTGTAGCATTTCTAAAACATTGGCAGCTCACCACTCCTGTATGAAGCCGCAGCAGTACAGGGCTTGGCAGTGACTTAAAGCGCTGAGCGTTCCACAGGGAACTGGTGTGTGGCCAGGTACAGCCATTAGAGTGGGAGGGCAGGTGTATGAGTCACCCCGGGCTGCCGTGTAACAAAGCACCGCCGCCCGGGCTGCTTAAACCACACACACTGACTTCTCACAGCTTGGAGGCTGGGAAGATCCAGACGAAGTTGCTGGCAGATTGAGGACCTGTTTCCTGGTTTGCAGATGGCCACCTTAGTGGTGTGTCCTGTGTGGTGGAGAGAGCACTGTGGTGTCGCTGCTTCTTCTTATAGGGGCACTTATAAGCACCAGTGGCTCCACCCTCTTGTGACTTCCTCTCAACCTTGTCACCTCCCAAAGATCCTGTTCCATTTCAGGTTCAGTTCCTGTGAGGCTGGGGATCGCAGATCTCAGGGCATGGTGGCAGGAAACGGGGAGAGAGAGAGAGAGAGAGAGAGAGAGAGAGAGAGAGCACATGGCTGTGCTCCTCACATCATGGAGCCTGGGAGCAAGAGAGAGCGAGCAGGGGGAGGAGGCACTGTTTATATAATCCCCAAGGTCGCACCCCCCCAGGGACTCACCTCCAGCCACGCCCTACTGGCCTGGGTCACCACCCAGATAAAGCCATTACAATGGATTTACGCACTGCTGGGGTTACAACTCTCATGACTCAATTACATCAGCTCCAAACATTAATAAATGAGCTCTTTAGGGGACATTTCATATCTAACTGTGAGATTCCAAGCCAGGGTTGGTAGTCAAGGTACTGGGGGACATTTTGAAAAATCTCTGACACTTTGAGCATGAAGAGACTGATTTGGGATCCCTGTGACCAAAAGAACCGACCACTGCAGAAAGCCCCCTTAACACTCCAGTGTTGTCTAAGTACAGTGGCATCCTCGGTATCCGCTGGGGATTGGTTCCAGGACCTCCGTGGACACCAGGATCTGTGGGCACTCAAGTCTGTCTTATAAAGTGGCGTAAGTATTTGCATAGAATCTACATACACCCTCTGTATACTTTAAATTGTCTCTTGATTGCTTATAATACCTAATACAGTAAACACAGTGTAAATAGTTGTTATACTGCGTTGTTTAGGTAATAATGACAGGAAAATGAGTCTGTACATGTTCAGTCCAGATGTAATTTAAAAAAATATATTTTTGATCTGTGGGTGGTTGAATTTAAGGATGTGAAACTCACAGATACATTCATCTGTATGCTGTCTTTATTGTCTTTTATGCATCCAATGTGTATTCATAGTTAATTTAACAAATTTAACAATTGCCATTTGCTAAAGAGTTGCTGGGGATTTTAGTTGTTTCTTGTTCTTTCTTATCTATAAGGTGAGGTGGCACATTATATTCCTCTTTTCTTTCTTTCTTTTCTGTTTTTTTTTACTTTCTTTTCCTTTTCTCCTTCCTTCCTTCCTTCCTTCCTTCCTTCCTTCCTTCCTTCCTTCCTTTCTTCCTTCTTTCCTTCCTTCCATCCTTCCTTTCTCCCTCCCTCCCTCCCTCCCTCCTTCCTTCCTCCTTCCTTCCTGCCTTTATTTTTTTCTCAGTACTGGGGTTTGAACCTAAGGCCTCATGCATGCTAGGTAAGCCCTCTACCACTGAGCTACACCCTCAGCCATTTTTACTTTTTATTTTGAGACAGGGTCTCACTAAGCTGCCCAGGCTAGCTTTGAACTTGCGATCCTCCTGCCTCAGTCTCTAGAGTAGCTGAGATTACAGGTGTGTGCACTGCCCCGGTGCCCACTGTATATTCTTACATCAAAATCTTTGTACAGCCGGGCGTGGTGGCTTTGGGAGGCGGAGACCAGAGGATCCGGGTCCGGGTTCGCAGCCAGCCTCAGCTCTCTCTCTCTTTCTTTCCCTCCCTGTCTCTCTCTCTCTCTCTCCTTAGTGAGGCCCTCCGCAACTTTGTGAGACCCGGTTTCAAAATAAAGTATAAAAAATAGGGCCGGGGGCATAGCGCGGAGGTAGAACGCCCCTGGGTTCAATCCCTGGTACCGCAAAAAAAAAAAATCTTTGTACAACTTCAGGAGAATCTTGTTATGAATCTTGTTATCACCAGGTTTAGAACTGCTTCTGCAAAGGGAGGTATACATTTTGCAGTCACCCTGAGGGTCTAATGTGACAGCGCTGCTGTCCCTGTCCCTCGGGGGCTGAGCATGGGGGGAGACACCCACACTTCCACCTCGATGAATGAAAAATGTTATCAAAGCATTGTTATTTTACTTAACATTTCATGAATTGCTCGCGACTGTTTTTTCCCTCTTCATTGGTATTTGCTTTTTAAGATTCAGGTATTTCTTTCAGTCAGGTAAAATATTCTTAATGCAGCTTCAAGCAGAAAAGGTCAGAGAGAGATTCTAAGAATCCTAAAAAAGTATATTTGCACAACACAGATTTAATAGACACCTAATCTTGGGAACGCCTACTTTGGGTCTTCACAGTTTTTTTTTTTGCGGTACTGGGGATTGAACCCAGGGGCGTTCTATCTCCGCGCAACACCCCCTGCCCTATTTTTTTATACTTTATTTTGAAACCGGGTCTCACGAAGTTGCAGAGGGCCTCACTAGGTAGAGAGAGAGAGAGACAGGGAGAGAGAAAGAGAGAGAGAGAGAGAGCTGAGGCTGGCCGCGAACCCGGATCCTCCGGTCTCCGCCTCTCAAAGTACTGGGATTACAAGCGTGCGCCACCACGCCCAGCTGACCAGTTTTTTTTTTTTTTAAAAAAGAACTAAAACCTCACAGATCCAGTTACACTTGATTTTGTGTCCTCTCCCAGCCTGCCTGTCCTCTCCCTAAATGGAGAAAATTGTTCTTTTACTTCATCTGTCTTTCAAATCAATGTGTAGTACTGGTGTGTTTTAAAAATCACATGAGCAATCACAATCTTTCTGTTTCTTTGTTTTTTGTTTGGTTTTGTTTGTACTTGGGATTGAACCCAGGGGTATTCTACCTCTGAACTACACCCCCATCCCTATTTTACTTTGTATTTTGAAACATGGTTTTGCTAAGTTGCTGAGGCTGGCCTCGAACTTGGCAATCCTCCTGTTTCGGCCTCCCAAGTACTGGGATTATGTGCTAGCATGTAACAACGCTTCCTTTTTATGGCTCATGACATCCCGTGATGTGCATATACCACATTGTGTTTATTTCTTAGTTGGTGGACATTTGGTTTGTTTCTACTTTTTGGCAATCATGAATAATGCTGCTATGAACATTTCATGTATAAGATTTAGTGTGACTATATCTTTTAAATTCTCTTAGGTAGATACTTAGGAGTAGAATTATCTGGTAATTTAATGTTTAATATTTCGAGTGATTACTGACACTTCCACAGCAATTACACCATTTTGCATTCCTACCGGCAACTTATGAGAGTTTCTATTTCTTCATATCCTTGCCAACACTTGTTCTTTTCTGTTTATTATTATTATTATTACAGCAGTAGGATGTCTCAGTATGGTTTTGATCTATATTTCCACAATGCCTCATGAGGCTAAGCATCATTTTATGTGCCATTTGGCCATTTGTATGTCTTCCCTGGAGTAATTTCTATTCCAATCCTGAGCCCATTTTTTATTTTTTATTTTTTAATTTAATTTTATTTTTTTTGCGGTACCGGGGATTGAACCCAGAGGGGTTCTACCTCTGAACTACACCCCTGGCCCTATTTTTTATACTTTATTTTGAAACTGGGTTTCACGAAGTTGCGGAGGGCCTCACTAAGTAGGGAGAGAGAGAGAGAGAGAGAGAGAGACAGGGAGAGAGAGAGATAGAGAGAGCTGAGGCTGGCCACGAACCCGGATTCTCAGGTCTCCGCCTCCCAAAGTACTGGGATTACAAGCGTGCACCACCACACCCGGCGCCTGAGCCCATTTTTGATAGAGGGTCTTCTTGTTGAGTTGTAAGAACTTTTTACATGTTCTGGATACAAATTCCTTATCCGCTATATGATTTGTAAATGTATTCTCCTATTCTATGGGTTTTTTGTCACTTTCTTGATAGTCTCAATTGAAGCACAAAAGTTTTTAATTTGGATGAAGTCCATATTATCTATGTTTTCTTTGGTTGTATGTGCTTTTGTTAGTCTATCCAAGAAACCATTGTGGAAACTCAAAATCACATGGGTTTATACCACACTTTCTTCTAGGATTTTAATAGTTGTATCTCATATTTAGGTCTTTGATCCCTTTTGCATTAATTTTTGTATAGTATAAGGTAGGGGATCCAACTTCATTCCTTTGCATGTGACTATCTAGTTGTCTAGAAAAGTTATTTGTCTAGTTTTTTAAAAAGTTATTTTTGCCCGTACTGTCTGGTACCCTTGTTAAAAACAAGCCATAGCTCTGTGGGTTTATTTCTGGACTCAGTCTTATTCCAACCATGAAGTTGGTCATAGACATTTCTTGGCAATCTTTAGGCCTGTTTCACACTCTCTTGATTCCTGTAGTGTTGTAGTAAATTTTGAAATCAGACAATGTGAGTTCTCCAAATGTGTTCTTTTTCAAGACTGATTTGCTATTCTTGGTCTCAGGCATTTCCATATGAATTGTAAGATGTTTGTCAATTTTTGCCAAAAAAAAATCCAGCTGGGATTTGATAGGGATTGCATTGAATCAGTCTGAACAAGGGATGTCTTTCCATTTATTTTTACCTTCACTTTCTTTCAGTAATGTTTCATCATTTTCAGCAAAAAAGTCTTGCACTTCTTTGGGTAGATTTGTTCTGAATATCTTATTATTTTTGCTGCTATTGTTAATGGAATTGTTTTTCTTAATTTCATTTTCAAATTGTTCATTGTTAGTATGTACAGCTGATGTTTGTATATTGAACATGTGTACTGTAACTTTGCTGCATTTGCTTATTAGTTTAGAGAGAGAGACAGAGAAAGAGTGAATATTCTTTAACATTTCCTGTATGTAAAAGTAGTTTGTCTACAAAAAGAGATTATTTTACTTCTTCCTGTGCAATGTGGTTGCATATTATGTCATTTTCTTGTCTAGAACCTTATTTCCCTGGCTAGACCCTCCAATTTAATGTTGAAGAAAGAGTGGACATTTTTGCCATCTTCCTTATCTTAGCAGGGAATCTTTCAGCCCTTCCCCATTAAGTATGATGTTAGCTGCAGTTTTTCGTAGATGTCCTTTACCAAGTTGAGGAATTAATTTCTTAACTTCCTTCCTGTTTCCCCTCCTGTGGTACTGGTGATTGAACCCAGGGGTGTTCTACCTCTGAGCTACACCCCCAGCCTTTTTTATTTTGAAACAGGGTCTTATTAAATTGCTGAGGCTGACCTCGAACTGCAACCTTCCTGTCTCAGCCTCCCAAGTACTTGGATTAAAAGGAATTTCTTTTCTATATCTAGTTTGCTCAGTGTTTTACCATAAAAGATGTTGTAATTTGCCAACTTCTTTTTCTGTCTATTGAGATGATTATGTAGGTCTGTGCTTTCTTCTATTAATAAGCTCTATTATATTGGTTGACTTTCATATGTTGGGCAAACCTAATATTTTGGGATAAATCTCGTTTGGTCATGGTGAGTAGCCCTTATCCTATGTTGTTGGAGTCTATTTGCTAGGAATTTTGCTTATATTCACCATATCGGTCTGTAGTTTTCTTTTCTTGTGATGCCATTGTCTGGCTTAGGATCAGGTTACAGCTTCTTGGAACAATGAGAAAGTGTTCCCTCTTCTTCTACTAATGGAAGCGTTTGAGGCAGGAACAACTCCAAGCTCAATTAACAAGGTCAGCATTATCCAGATAGCAAAGCTGGAGAATACTACAAGGAAAGAAAATTCCAGGCGAATATCCCTGATATACACAAATTGAAAAATTCTTGACAAAATATTAGTAAACTGAATTCCACAGCACAATAATGGGATCATTCGCCATGATGAAGTGTGACATTCCCGGTGTTAGGGTTTGGATCTAAAATGTACCCCCAAAGCTCATGTGTTGATGGCTTTGTCCCCAGGGTAGCAGCATTCAGAGGTGGCTGGGGGACTTTGGACCATGAGGGTTCTAACCTCTTCAGTGGAGTGATTTATCAATGGATTCATAGCTTAATGGACTATTGGAAGGTGGTGAAACTCAGGAGGTGGTGGAGCCTAGTTGGAAGGAGTGGGTCCTTGGGGGCATGCCCTCGAAAGCTGTATCATGTCCCCATTCTCTTTATCTCATGTTTGTTCTCTCTCTGCTTCTTGGCTGCCATGAGGGGAGTAGCCTGATGGTCATCCTCACCACAAACCCAGAATCAATGGAGTCACGTAATCCTGTACTGAACCCTCTGAAACTGAGAGCCATAAAATACAGCTTCTCTCCTTTAAGTTGTTTCTCTCAGGCATTTTATCACAGTGGTGGAAAGCTGACTAACACATCTGGGATGCAAGGATGGTTTGACCTCCATGAATCAAGAACTATGATCCCTCACATTAATATAATGAAGGACAAAAACCCTATGATCACCTCAATATAGACAGAGAAAAAGTATGGTAAAATTTAACGTCCTTTGGATACAAAGAAAACTCTCAACAAATTAGTTATAGAAGAAATGTACTTCACTTTGCTGCAATAAAGGCCATAGGTCACTAGATCATAAGTCTCCGGCAAACAACACACTGAACACTGAAATACTGAAAGCCTACTCTCACCACTCTGTTTAACCGAGTGCTGGAAGTCCTAGCAAGAGCAACTAGGCAAGAAGAAATAAAAGGCATCCAGATTGGAAAAGAAGCAGAATTGCCTCTGGTTCAGAAGACATGATCTTATATATAGAAAACCCTAAAGACAGAACCAAAAAGCTGTTAGAGCTAATAAATTCAGTAAAGTTCCAGGATACAAAAGCAACATACAAAAATCGGTTGTGTTCCTATATACTCACAACGAACTATCTGAAAAACAAATTAAGAAAACAGTCCCACTTATATTAGCATCCAAAATAATAAAATGCTTCTGAATAAATTTAACCAAGGAGGTAAAGGCATTTATATTGAAAAGTGTAAAAACATCAATACATTGAAAACTATAAACATTAATGTAAACATTAATGGAAGAAGACACATATAAATGGAAAGATATACCATGTTTATGGATCAGAAGGCTTAGTATTGTCAAAAAATCCATACTTCCTGATGTTGTATTCAGACTCAATGCAATCTCTACCAAATTTTAATGGCATTTTTCATACTAATAGGAAAAAAGGCTAAAATTCATGGAATTTTAAAAGAGTCAAAATCACTCAAGTAATTTTTAGCCAGAAGAATAAGGTGGAGTCATCCCACTTTCCTGATTTCAGATTATATTGTAAAGATATAGTAATCAAAAGAGTATGGGACTAGCATTAAAAAATTCACATAAATTCATGGAATAGAGTGGAAAGCCTAGGGAAAAAACCCACACACATGTAGTCAACTAATCTTTACAAGTCCTGCTGGAAGTTTACAATGGGGAAAGGATAATCCCTTCATTAAGTGGTGTTGGGAAAACTAGAGATTCATATGCAAAAAGATTAAATTGATACATACCTAAGCTATACACAAAAATGACCAATTAAAGATTTAAACATGAGACTTGAAATCACAAAACTCCTAGAAGAAAACATAGGGGGAAAAGCTCCATGACATTGGCCTTGGCAATGATTTTTTTAACACAACACCAAAAGCCAGGCATGGTGGCACATGCCTATAATCCTAGTACTTGGGAGTCTAAGACAGGAGGATCACAGGTTCGAGGACAGCCTCAGCAACATAGTGAGACTATCAGCAACCTGGCGAGGCCTGGTTTCAAAGCAAATACTACTACTACTACTAATTAAAGGGCTTGGGGTGTAGCTTGGAGGTAAAATGTCTTTGGGTTCAAACCCAGTAACACACACACACACACACACACACACACACACACACGACACCAAAAGCAAACAATTGAGACTACAATTAACTAAAAATCTTCTTTTCAGTACAGGAAACAATTAACATGAAAAGGCAACCCATGGAATTAAAGGAAATATTTGAAAGCCGTATATATAAACAGGGCTTAATATTCAAAATTTATAAGGAATTTATACAACTCAATAACAAAATAATAATAATAACAACAATAATTTGATTAAACATGGGCAAAGGACCTAAATAGACATTTCTTCCACGAAGACATGCAGATGGCCAACAGGTACATGACAAGGTGTTCAGCATCACTAATCATCAGGGAAATGAAAAGCAAAACCACAGTGACATATTGATTCACACTCGTTAGGATGACTGTTCTCAAAATGTCAGGAGATGCGAAGTTGGGTTCAGGGTGTAGCTCAGTAGTAGAGCACTTGTATAGCATGCACAGGCCCTGTATTTAATCCCCAGCTCTACACACACACACACACACACACGCGCATTGTTGATGAAGATGTGGAGAAAAAGGAACCCTTATACAGTATTGCTAAGAAGGTAAATTTGAACAGCCATTATGGAAAACAGTATGGACGTTCTTCAGAAAGTTAAAAATAATAGAGCCACACATAATCCAGCAATCCCACTTTAATTTTGGGGGGCTTGGGATTGAACATTCTACCTCCAGGCAACATCCCCAGACCTTTTAAACATTTTTATTTAGAAATAGGGTCTTGCTAAATGACTGAGAGCCTCCCTAAGTGGCTGAGGCTGGCTTGGAACCTGTGATCCTCCTGTCTCAGCCTCCCAAGTACTGGGATTACAGGCGTGTGCCACCACACCCAGTCTACTTCTTGATATATATCCAAAGGAAATAAAATCACTATCTCAAAGAGATATCTACACTCCCACATCCATTGTAGCATTAATCACAATAGCCAAGATATGGAAGCAACATAATGTTTATCAATGGATCTATAAATGAAGAATATACATAAATATTTAGGCTTTAAAAAAGAAAGTCCTGCAGTTTGCAAAGACATGAATGAACCTGGAGATCATTACGCTAAGTGAAATAAGACCAGCACAGAAAGACTAATACTGCATTACTTTACTGATATGTAAAATCTCAAAACTGGAGCTCATAGAAACCAAGTGGAATGGTGTTCAGGGAGAGGGTTACATGGGGAGAGAATAGATTTTGGTCCAAGTGTACAAACGTATAAGATGAATAAGTTCTGGGGATATAATGTACAGTTTGGTAACTATAAATATTAATAATACTAATATATCAAAGGCCTGGAATTTGCTCAGAGAGTAAGTCTGAGAGCAGTATTTGCACCACATTTAAAAAAGGTTGGGCCGGGCGTGGTGGCGCATGCTTGTAATCCCAGTACTTTGGGAGGCGGAGACCGGAGGATCCGGGTTCGCGGCCAGCCTCAGCTCTCTCTCTCTCTCTCTCCCTGTCTCTCTCTCTCTCTACTTAGTGAGGCCCTCCGCAACCTCGTGAGACCCGATTTCAAAATAAAGTATAAAAAAAATAGGGCCGGGGGTGTAGCGCGGAGGTAGAACGCCCCTGCGTTCAATCCCCAGTACCACAAAAAAAAAAAAAAAAGGTTAACAACGAGGAGTGATGGATATGTTAGTTATCTCGAGTGTCATAATCATCTCACAATACACACGGATGTCAAAATGTCACATTGTGCACCTTAAATATCTATAATTTTCATTTGTCAGTTATACCTCAATAAAAGTAGGGGGAAAAGAACACATTTAAAAATATATTTTGGTTCAGTTTTCTAATTATATCTAGATTTTCTTGTAGCTATCTGGTGGTATTACTGATTTTTTTCTTTTTTTTTCTTGTGGTACTAGGGATTGAACCCAGGGATATTCTCTCTCTGAGCTCTACCCACAGCCCGATTTTTTATTCTTTATTTTGAACCAGGGTCTCACTAAGTTGCGGAGGGCCTCACTAAGTAGCTGAGGCTGGTTGCAAACCTGTGATCCTCCTGTCTCAGCCTCCCAAGTACTGGGATTACAAGCATGCGCCACCATGCCCAGCTTGGTACTACTAATTTTTAAAAAATTATTTTTAATTATCTTGAACTATTAGAAAGATAAACATTTTTGCAAGATTTTTTCCCCTGCAACCTTGCTGACTTTCGATGAGATTGAAAACACAATCTTGTTTGCATATTTTTTGAATTGTCTTAGTAAATTATTATTCTCCCAGTAAATAATAATATTATTTCTTTCTGGTCTTTGCCATTCTTTCTCTTCTCGTTGTGTTGTCTGGGAAGTCCCCTGGAATACTGAATAGTAGGTGGGACTTCTTGCGTTGTCTTTATTGGCAATACTTTCAAATGTTCAGCATGACTTATACTGTTTGCTTCAGGATTTGCATGGTTTTTCCTTATCAGGTGAAATGAGTTCTCAGATATTATGGTGTTGGTTTGGAATGTTCCCTAAAAACTTATGTTTCAGGCAATGTTGCAACGTTTGGGGTGATATAAATGTAATGGAATCTCTAACCCCATCAGTGCATTAATTCATTGCTGGATTAATCTTTTGAATGGCTTTACTAGGCAGGTGGGGCATGGCTAGAGGAAGTGGCTTACTAGAGGTGTGGCCTCGGGGACTACATTTATCCCTGATCCTTTCTTGCTCTGCTTTCTGGCTGCCATTATCTGAGCAGCTTTCTTCTGCCCTGCCCTGCACCTTTGATGTTTCTGCCTTGGAGCTAGCTAACTGTGGACTGAACCTCAGAAGCCATGTGTCAAATAAACCTTTCCTCCTCTAAGTTGTACTGGTCAGGTATTTGGTCACAGGGATGGAAAGCTGACTAACACATCAGGGATACACTGAACATCCTGTTGTTGAATTATTAGTAAGTTCACTAATTAGGACTGTAACAGAAATCACTGTCATTTAAAGTAATTCATCAAATACAAACTTAAAAATATTTCAGTAGGGGGGAGTGTGTTTGATAACATGATGAAATTATTATTGCCTTTTATGTCCCATCAGGGGAAGTTGTAACCCTCTGTTAATATTTTCAACACTTGAAGTCATAGTCACAGTTAGATCCTAGAATCTTAGCAGACTTCCTCCCCCGTTCCCATAATCCTTGAGATATATATCTGGGTTTCTAGAGTTCCATAGAACACGATTTGACAACTGATGTAGAACTGCTCCTCTTTTTTATAGAGATGTTACTCATGACTTGATTTTTATCATATGAAAATTGTAGAATTACAATAGAGCCAGGGGGCCCTTGCCAGGATGCTGGCGCCATGCTTTTTGGACTCTCCAACCATCAGCATCGCTAGCTAAGTTGAATAGAACGGAATATTTGGATTTTAAATATTGCAGAGCTGTTTAGAGGAAGGGAAGTTGAACTTTCAGAAGAATTAAAATACTTCGATGAGTTGGTCAGGCTTTCACATGTTGGGGATGGTGTGCGGAGATAAACCTCAGGATGTGTCTCAATCATCAGCTGTCGCCTCTGTGGGCAGGGCCTCTGTGGAAGAACTGCACCATCCCAACCTCCAATTGTGGAGCTACATGATGTGGCCCAGAACATACAACATGCCTGGCTCTGTGGGCAGCGTCAGACAGTGGCCAGTCCACTGTAGGGAGTTCTAAGGAAGTTCTCCTTCACAGGCTGCAGTCACCAAGGGGCAGCCACCACCGAGCATGGGACATCCAGACACACACTTCATTCTGTGTGAAAAGTGTGAATGTTCTCATTAACTGGATCAATATTGATACCAGTGATTGGCATTGGGGTTCACCTATGTACTTTTATAGAATAAAATCAATCAGAGTCGTTTAACTGCTCTTGTATCTCAATAAATTATGCACACACAAATACAAAGACAGAATCCAACTTAAGGAGGCCTGGTATATGGCATTCTATCATGTTACTGACTGTGGATAGTCACCCCGCCATGTGTTTTAGTCCACTTTTCCATCATTGTGACCGAAATACTTGACATGAACAACACAGAGGAGGAAAGGTTTATTTAAGCTCCTGGTTTCAGAGGTACAGTCCATAGTTGGCCAGCTCCAAGGTAGACATCATGGTGGTACAACGTATGGCAGAGGGTAGAAACTCATCTCATGGTAGCAGGAAAGCAGAGAGAGCAACAGGAAGTGACCAGGGACAGATATAATCCCCAAGGGCATGCCTCCAATGACCTACTTCTTCTAGCCACACTCCATCTACTTAAGTTACCACCTAGTAAATCCACTCAAATCATTAATCCTTCATTGGGCTTATCCATTGATGGGATTAGAGCCCCGATTCAATGATTTCACCGCTAAATATTGGTTGCACTGTCAACATATTTGTGTTTGGGGGAACACCCCATATGGGGGACGCCCTGTATCCAAATCACATTTCCTGTCTATAGTCAAGGGTAAGGTCTCACTGAGAGTAGCAAGTAATCCAACTCTTTGCTAACTCATAGCTCCAAGGGTGAATCTATGTTGTATTGCTTTCTGGTATTCCTAGAATCACCCAGTTAGCATATTATCTTATACTAGCGCCCTCATCCCAGATTCTTATGGGGCGGGGGAGGTAACTAGGGAAGGGGGAATCCAAGAGCGATTGGTGCTACATCTGTTACTGCTGGTGATTCGGTACTTCTGACAATTTGTCAGAATCCAGACTTTTTTTATTTTTTTACTTTTCTGGATGAAGTGAAATTAACATAGAATTAACCATTTTAAGGTGAATAATTCATTGGCATATACACTGTTGATCAACCACCACCTCTGTAGAGGTCCAAAATATTCACCATCCCAAAGGAAACACTATATTCATTAAACATCTGTTCCTATGTATTTACCTGTTCTGAATATTTCATATCATAGGAATTGTACAACAGGTGGCTTCAAATTTCTCCTTCAGTTTTGAAGGGTAGGTTTTGTAGGATATACAATTCTTGGTTTATTTTTTTCTTTAGCCCTTTAAAAGTGCCTCTGGCCTTCATGGTTCCTGGTGAGACCTCATCTCTTAACTTCATTGTGGATCTCCAGCACATGATGAATTGCTTCTTGCTTGCTGCTACCAAGAGTCTTTCTTTGTTCTTAGCTTTTGACAGTTTGATTACATGTCTTTTTGTGGGTCTCTGTGTCTTTATCTTTCTTGGGGTAGATTGAGCTTCTTGTGAGCATAGATGTGTATCTTTTATCAAAGTTGGGAAGTTTGGGCCATTATTTCTTCAAATATTCTTTGTGTCCTTTCCTTTCTTACCTCTCCTTCTGAGATTCCCATTATGACTTGGTGTTAGTGTACTTGGTGATGTCTCATAGGTCTCTTAGTCTTTGTTCCTTCTTGTTCTTCCTTCTCCAAAAACTGGATATTTTGTGTTGCTCTGTCTTCAGGTTCATGAGTCCTTCCTTTCTTCCTTCCTTCCTTCCTTCCTTCCTTCCTTCCTTCCTTCCTTTCTTCTATTTAGAATTTTATTGGTACAATGTAATAATACATCATCTTGAGATTGAAAGTATACATTCATATATGCACACAATGTCTCTTAGTGTATTTCCCTCCATACCCTACCCTGCTATACCCACCTCCCTCCCTGTGTTGCTAGCGAGATTTTCATATATGAACATAACATTATTTGGTCTCTTTCCCTCCTTCCCCTCCTCCTCACCTCTTCTTTCCTGATTCCTTCCCACTATTCTATTGATCTCTCTCCTCATTTTCATGAAGTCTCTTTTCCTTTCTATTTTCTCTCTAGCTTCCACATATGAGAGAAAACTAGACCATCCTTGACTTTCTGAGACTGGCTGATCTCACTTAGCATGATGTTTTCTAGTTCCATCCATTTTCCTGAAAATGACACACTTTTCTTCTTGATGGCTGAGTAAAACTCCACTGTGTGTATAGACCACATTTTCTTTAACCATTTATCTGTTAATAGATACCCAGGTTGGTTCCATAACTTGGCTATTGTGAATTATGCTGCTGTAAACATGGGTATACATGTATCACCATAGTACTCTAACTTTAATTCTTTTGGAAAGATGCTGAGGAGGGGCAGAGCTGGGTCATATGGTGATTCTTTCTTCAGCCTACTCAAATGTGATTCTGAAACCCTTTAATGAGTTTTAAAAAATATTTCAGTGTGCTTTACTTTTTGGCCTTGGTAATTGGTTTCTTTTTATACTTTGTCTCTCTGTTGCTATTGCTACTTGTTCATACACTGCTCTCCACTTTAGTTCTTTGTCCCTGCTTTCCTTCCAGTCTTTCCACATATTTTGGGCAGTTGATTTCAAGTCTTTGTCTAGTAAGTCCAACATCTGTATTCCTTCAGGAACAATTTCTTCTTATTTTTTACACAAATGGGCCATATTTTCTTGTTTCTTTACCATGCTTAACATCTTTTGCTGTTGCTGAGAACTGGAGATTTTGAAAAATGGTAAACTCTGAAGATCGGATTGTTTTATATTCTTTCCCCTTCCATAGAAATTTCCTTGAACACCAAGAGCCAAAATTTGAGAAGAGAGAGATAGAGATAGATAGCGATAGATAGATAGATAGATAGATAGATAGGTAGAGAACTATTCTTTTCAGAGCAGCTCTGCACCAACACTTAGTTAGCCAGGACGTTTACAACTCTGCCTTAGCCTTCGCTTCCTGTTTATACTGAGTGCAACAATCACCCAGATGTGAAAGATTAGTGTCTCCTCAGTGCTCGTGTCCTCCTGTAGGAATGTATGAGGCTTTCTAAAGTCCCCTGTATACATGGGTGCTTTTCCATGCCTGACTTTCCCAAAGAACATCCCTCCCCAGTCTTTCTTTTCAGGGCATTGATGCTCTATCCTGGGCCTCAAAGATAATCTGTCCCAGGTGGCTGCAGCTTGTACCTTTGCCTAACACTGTTTTCCGGGAGTCACAGCAGCTTTTCCATCCTGAGTGAATTCTGAGGTTTACAAAACAGAGAGAAGCCCCTTGGTTCAAGAAGAGACAGACACGGCTCTTTGTAAATAAGATCTACTGTGCTCCCACTGGAACCAAGAACGAGGTTCTGCATTGGGAGCACAGTAGCCATCTTCAACATATCTGTATCTTAGAGCAAGAGAGGAAGGTGAATCAAGGAGAGATAAAAAATTCTAGAGGACCAGAGGCATGGCTCAGTGGTAGAGAACTTGTCCAGCATGCTAGAGGGTTAGGGTTTCATTCCCAGCACTGCTAAAAAATAAGACCCCAAACAACACCAGCAACACCCAGAGCTTTGCTTCCGTTTGATGTCACCTTTCTCTCGATTGAGCATTTTCTTGGTGATTGTGAACCTTTCACTTATTTTCCTGATTCTGACAGTTTATTCTTGAGTTTTTGATGCTTCTGCAGAGGGACAGGCCCTTAGAGATGCCTACTCTGCATTTTTTGCTGATGTTTCAAGCCAGAAGCCAGGAATGTTTAAGTGTTGGCAACAAAATATGCTTTGGGCTTGCAGGGTGAGGTGGAGGGTTAAAGCTTTCAGATCTGAAAGAGCCTAAGTGCTCAATAAAACCCAACAAGCAATAGAGCGATAATATTGTAATTTATAACTGGTTAATGTTTTCTTCCCTGCTGCAGCTCTTAGTTTATTTTGTATCTTTACATACAATAATGCACTCTTCCAAAGGGCTTTCTCCTCCAGATTATAAGACACTTGATCACTTCGTTTCACATTTCATTTAGTGAAGAGTTTATTCAGCAAGTGAGCTCCCGGAGCTAAGGTGTGGCAGGCCCTCGGGAAGCAAGCTGTTTAGGAATTACTGGAGCAGCATCCTAGGTGAGTGCCTCTGTGAGCCTGGCAACTTACATTGTGTTGTTGCATGTAGGAGAAGCTTTGTAAAAGTGAAAGACAAACAAATAAGGAGTGTGAGTAAATCCACATGCTGGGGAGTATAAATGATTTCAGGAGGCCTCCACATTATGATGATTTGACCTACTAGTTTTTATGTGGTGCAAAAGTGATAGACAGTCACTAAAGAAATGTATTTTTAATTTTTTATTTTGATCTTTTCCCAGGCTAGCTATATGTAATTTGTATGGGGTGTGTGTGTGTGTGTGTGTGTGTGTG
>PVJS01037687.1:0-19778 GCA_004027185.1 Glis glis
GGGCGTAGCGCGGAGGTAGAACGCCCCTGCGTTCAATCCCCGGTACCGCAAAAAAATAAAAAATAAATAAAAAAATAAAAAATAAAGTATAAAAAAATAGGGCCGGGGGTGTAGCGCGGAGGTAGAACGCCCCTGGGTTCAATCCCCAGTACCGCAAAAACAAAAAAAAAAAAAAGAAGACCACTCTCACATTCTCAAGGTGGCTCGTGTTTTTCCTTGAACGTGTATCTCCCTTTTCTTGAATTAAACCTCTGTCTTTTTTCTCTGAAAAAAAAAAAAAGAAAACTGAAGTATGGTAAAAACCATGGGAAAGAGTTTTTTGTGTGTGGTACTGGGGATCCTCCTGTCTCAGCCTCCCAAGTACTGGGATTAAAGACATGTGCCACCATACCCAACTCCTATTTTGTTATTTTGAAACAGGGTCTCACTAAGTTGCTGAGGGTCTCACTAAATTGCTAAGACTGTTCTTGACCCTGCAACTTTCCTGTCTCAGCTTCCCAAGTACTAGGATTACAGGCATGTACCACCATGCTTGGCAGGAAAGATGATTTTAATGCAAATATGCATTATTAATATTGTTGACAGAAATCAGAAAATGCCAAATACTGATTATGAGATTCTTACAACAAAGCTGCCTTTTGGAAATACATATATCTGAAAGTTGAAATATTACATATAAGCCAGGCATGGTAGAGCACACTTATAATCCCAGTATTTGGGAGGCTAAGATAGGAGGATCACAGGTTTGAGGCCGGTCTCAACAACTTAGCAAGACCCTGTTTCAAAATAAAAAAATAAAAAATGGGCTGGCGGTGTAGTTCGGAGGCAGAATGCTGCCTCTGGGTTCAACCTCCAGTACTAACTAAGTAAATAAATATTACCTATAGCCTGTAATCCCAGTACTTGGGAGGCTGAGACAAGAGGACTACAGGTTCACACCCAGCCTCAGCAATTTAGAGAGATCCTGTTTCAAAAAAAAAAAAAATTATGAAGGGGTGGGGTATAGTTTAGAGGTAGAATGTTCCTGAGTTCAATTCCCATACTAAAAAAAGAAAAAGCAGCTGGGCATGATGGCACACGCTTGTAATTCCAGTAATTGGGAGGCTGAGACAGGAGTATCTCAGGTTCGAGACCAGCTTCAGTAACTTAGCAAGACCCTCTTTTTTTTTTTTTGGCAGTGCTAGGGATGGAACCCAGGGGTGTTCTACCTCAGAGCTATACCCCCAGCCCTATTTTTTATTCTTTATTTTGAAACTGGGTCTCACTAAGTTGCGGAGGGCCTCACTAAGTAGCTGAGGCTGGCTGCAAACCTGGATCCTCCGGTCTCAGCCTCCCAAGTACTGGGATTACAAGCGTGCGCCACCACGCCTGGCTATTCTTTCTCCTCCCTCCTTCCCTCCCTCCCTCCCTCTTTCCCTCCTTTCCTTCCTTCCTTCCTTTCTGTGCTGGGGATTGAACCCAGAGGCATTCTACCTCCAAGCTACACCCCCAGCCTGATTTTATTTCTTATTTGGAAACAGGGTCTCACTAGGTTGCTCAGAGCCTCACTAAGCTCAGAGCTGGCTTTGAACCTGCGATCCTCCTGTCTCAGCCTCCCAAGTACTAGGATTACAAGCATCCACCACCACGTCCGGCTCTATTCTTTATTTTGAAACAGGATCTCAGTAAGTTACAGAGGGTCTCACTAAGTAGCTGAGGCTGACCACGAACCTGCGATCCTCCTGTCTCAGCCGCCCAAGTACTGGGATTACAAGTGTGCGCCACCACACCCAGCTCAGACCCTGTTTCAAAATAAATATAATAAGGGTCGGGGATGTAGTTCAGAGGTAGAATGCCCCTGGGTTCAACCCCCAGTACCATAAAAACAACAACAAAAAGAAATATTACAAATGGGAAACACATGAATCTTAAGTGTGTGATTCAAATGAATTTTCACTCCCTCATTTCCTTCAGGTTCAGCAAAATCACAGGTTTTCTCCACCTCCACCTGACTCTCCGCATCCCCTTTCATTTTTTTTCACTTTAACCACGATTATGGGTGGACTTGTTTCCCCAAAAAAGGTATGTTGGAGTCCTGATCGCTAGTAACAGGATACAACTTTATTTGGAAATAGGGTCTGCACAGATTTAATCAAGCTAAGATGAGGTCACTGGAAAGGGGGAGCCTGATCCAATATGACTAGTGTCCTTATGAAAATGGGGCGTTTGGAGAGAGACGTATATAGAGGGAGAGGATGTAAAGACAGCCCTGTAATGATGGAATTGAAGACTGGACTGGTCTGTCTAAGCCAAAGAACTCCAAGGATTGCCAAAAATTGTCAAAAGCGAGGAAAAGGCAAGGATTATCCCTTAGGAAAAGGCAAGGGTTATCCCTTAGGTAATTGGAGAGCGTGGCCTGACAACTGGATTTTAGACTTCGTCTCCTTATTTGTGAGACGATAGATCTCTGTTGTTTAAGTCCACCAAATTTGTGCTACTTCCCACGCTCCCAAGAAACAAATACAAGCATTATCTTCATACTATGTATTTTACTTATTTCCTCTCTAGACTGTAAGCTCCACGGGGGGAAAACGTTTGACCTTTTTTGCTTTCTGTTGTCTCCTCAGTGCCTAACAGTGGGCAGCACAGAACAGGCATGTGACTACCAGCTGCAGTCCAGAGCCAGCGGTGCCAGAAAAATCAACATACACATGGGGAGACAAAAGGCAGGGCTGTTTTTAACCACAAATAACAGAAAACACGAGCCACAGTAGTTTGAAAAAATAGGAATTTATTTATTTTCACATAAAAACCCAGCAGTTGACAGTTCAGGGCTGGGGCAGCACCTCAGTAAGTCAAGGCCCACCCTCTACCTGCTCGCGTGCTCACGTCTGCCCTAGTGGTCACAGGTGCTTCTGCCCCCTCAGGGGCCCCCTCCAAGTTCCAGGCAGGAAGATGGGTAGGAATGGCCACACCAACTTCTTCATGTTGGGAAATGCAAGCAATCTGAGACTCTCCTCAGGACTTCCTCCAGCATCTCATCAGCCACCATGTTCACGTGGCCTGGAAGGGAGCTGGGGAGGCCAAGTGAATGTAGCCTTGCAGCCACCAAACAGGAAGAGTGAGGGATGACAACAGGAGTAGGTGCTTCAGGGGTCAGCTGAGTGTTTGCCTCAGGTAGTGAGGAAGGATGGAAGTCAGTAAATGCTGCTGGGACAATTGGTTGGAAACAGTGGGGAAAATGGAATCCCTACCTCACGCCCTACACAAAAAGAATTCCAAGTGGAGTAAGTCTTAAATTTGGTGCTGGGAGTTGAACCCCGAGGCAACTTAGCAAGACCATGTTTCAAAATAAAAAAATAAAATAGGGCTGGGGGTGTGGCTCAGATGTAGAATGCCCCTGGGTTCAATCCTGAGGACCAAAAAAAAAAAAAAAAAAAGGAGAGAGAGAAACAAACAAGCTGGGCATGGTACTCCATGCCTGTAATCTCAGTACTTGGGAGGTGGAGACAGGAGAATCACAGGTTTGGGGCTACCTCTTCAACTTAATGAGATCCTGTTTTCAAATAAAAAATAAAATAGGGCTGGGGGTATAGCTCAGAGGTAGAATGCCTGTGGGTTTTACCCCAGTACCACAAGAAAGAAGAAAGAAAGAAAGAAAGAGAGAGAGAGAGAGAGAGGAGGGAGGGAGGGAGAAGGGGAAGGGGAAGGAAGGAAGGAAAGAAGGGAAGAAGGAGGGAAAGAAGAAAGGAAAGAAGGAAGGAAAGAAGGAAGGAAGGGTGAGTCTCACTAAATTGCTCAAACTGGTCTTGAATTTGCAATCCTCCTGTCTCAGCCCCCCAAGTACTGGGATTACAGGCATGTGCAACCATGCCCGGCTTAAGTGTTAAATTTGAAAAGTGAAATTTATTTTTTGTGTGAGTGTGTGGTACTGTGGATGGAACCATGGAACCCAGGGGTGTTCTACCTTTGAGCTACACCCCCAACCTTATTTTGTTCTTTTATTTTGAAACAGAGTGTCACTAAGTTGCAGAGGGCCTAAGTAGCTTAAGGCTGGCCGGGAACCCTGATCCTCCTGTCTCAGCCTCCCAAGTACTGGGATTACAAGCGTGAGCCACAACGCCCAGCTAAAAAGTGAAAAAAAATTTGTTTTTTTTGCGGTACCGGGGATTGAACGCAGGGGCATTCTACCTCCGCACTACACCCCCCGGTCCTATTTTTTATACTTTATTTTGAGACCGGGTCTCACGAAGTTGCGGAGGGCCTCACTAAGTAGAGAGAGAGAGAGAGACAGGGAGAGAAAGAGAGAGAGAGAAAGAGCGTGCGTGCGTGCGAGCGTGTGCGCATGCACGCGTGTGCGAGCTGAGGCTGGCCGCGAACCCGGATCCTCCGGTCTCCGCCTCCCAAAGTACTGGGATTACAAGCGTGCGCCACCACGCCCGGCTAAAAGTGAAATTTTTTAAACTTTCAGGAAAAACAATTTTTGAGAAAGATTAGTAAATGACATTCAAATGTAGAACATACATCAAATGACATCATTAAGCCAGGCATGCTGGCTCATGCCTATAATCCTAGTACTTGGAAGGCTGAGACAGGAGAATCGCAGATTCGAGGACAGCTTCAGCAAGTAGTGAGACTCTCATCAACCTAGCGAGACCCTGTTTCAAAAAAAAAAAAAAAAAAAAGGGCTGGGGGTGTAGCTAGGAGGTAAAATGCCCCAGGGCTCAATCCCCAGTACCAGACACAGACACACACACACACACACACACACACACACACACACACAAAATGACATCATTAGAAAAGCAAAAAGCTAGCGGGCATGGTGGAGCACACCTGTAATCCCAGTACTTGGGAGGCTGAGACAGGAGGATCACAAGTTCAAAGCCAGCCTCAGCAACTTAGTGAGGCTTGCATCAAGTTAGAGAGACCCTGTTTCCAAATAAAAAAATAAAATACGGTTGGAGGTGTAGCTCAGAACACCTCTGGGTTCAATCCCCAGCACCACACACAAACACAAAAAAAGACAAAAAGCCAAGCATACTGGAAGGTATTTCTACAAAGCATAAAACCAGAGGTTTGCTACATGAGAACTTCTATACATCAGTAAGAAAAAGAAAAAGGGGATAAAAATTAAAGTATCAGAGAGGAAATATACATGATCAATAAACAAAGATCTTCAACCTGACTAGTGAAGAAATTAAAACTTCTGAGCCAGGCATGGTGTCGCACGCTTGTAATCCCAGTACTTGGGAGGCTGAGACCAGAGGATCCGGGTTCGCGGCCAGCCTCAGCTACTTAGTGAGACCCTCTGCAATTTAGAAAGACCGTTTCAAAATAAAAAATAGAAAATAGGGCTGGGGGTGTAGCTCAGAGGTAGAATGCCCCTGGGTTCCATCTCCAGTACCAAAAAATAAAACTTCGGAACTCATCAGATTGTCAAAATTAAAACTCCAATAACATCAGGTGCTGAGAAGTGGGCAAAAGAGATCTCAGAAGTCGCCCCCCCCCCCTCACTGGGAAGAGAAAGGGTACTTTTCAGGGCAATATGGCCCTATCTAGTAAAACTGAAATTGTTCTCAAAGACAACCCAGCAATACCTGTACAACTGTGCATGAGGACACATTCAAGAACATCTGGAGTGCCAGCGCGGTGGCACAGGCCTGTAATCCCAGTACTTGGGAGGCTGAGACAGGAGGATCGCAGGTTCAAAGCCAGCCTTGGCAATTTAGCAAGGTTCTCAGCAACCTAGTGAGACCTTGTTTCCAAAATAATAAGTAAAAGCTAGGGGTGTAGCTTTGGAGATAGAATGCCTCTGGATTCAATCCCCAGTAAAACACACACACACACACACACACACACACACACACACACTCTGGAGCAACATCATGTCTTAGAGCATAAACCTGGAAACCACTTAAATGTCCGTTGGTAACAGCATGGAGAAACCATACCACACATGATGGCCAGGAGGATGCATCTTGAGCTTCATGTAACCCAGACTCCCCAGCAATGCCCAGTTTTATTTTATTTTTTGGTACTGAGGATTGAACCCAGAGGCATTCTACCTCCAACCTACACCCCAGCATGATTTTCTTTCTTTTTTTATTTTTTTGTGGTACTGGGGATTGAACCCAGAGGTATTCTACCTCCGAGCTACACCCCAACCCTATTTTTTATTCTTTATTTTGAAACAGGGTCTCGCTAAGTTGTGGAGGGCCTCACTAAGTAGCTGAGGCTGGCCGCGAACCCGTGATCCTCCTGTCTCAGCCTCCCAAGTACTGGGATTACGAGCATGTGCCACCACGCCCGGCTATGATTTTATTTCTTATTTGGAAACAAGGTCTCACTAGGCTGCTGAGAGCCTCGCTAAATTGCTGAGGCTGTCCTTGAACCTGCGACCCTCCTGTCTCAGCCTCCCAAGTACTGGGATTACAAGCATGCACCACCATGCCCAGCTCCCAGTTTTAAAAGTTGAGGAATACATCCAAATACCACTCTGGAGTTTTTAAAAGTGCAAAACAATACAATGTATTTAGAAATACAAGCTTCCATGGTAACATTTTTAAGAAACACATAAAAAGATTCAGCAGCATCACCTGAGGGGAAGGGGAAAGGAGGGACCCACGTGTGTTGGCAACCTTTTCTTGTGCACAGCACATGGATATACATTTATATTTAACTTGTGTATGATGAAATAACTGGATTTTTAAAGCACATGGCAACAACATAATTATGGCATTACAACAATCAGTGTATGTGAAAATGCAAATGTGAGAACACACGTCGAACATTCTAGGGAAGAGCTCTAGGTATAAATTTTGCAACAATTGACTTCACACAACTAATGAGGCCTCGCTCCAATGCAAAGGTACACCCAGAGTGACAGGGAAACAGACAAGCACGTTGCTTTCATATCTGCTCTCAAATTGTGCGTCAGACACCTGCGCCCAACCCTGGATCTTCATTAGAATCACTCGAGGAGTTCTTCAAGCTGCCCTCGCCCCGCTCCACACGACTTACTGTAAGCAAAACTGCAGCATAGGCAGGCTCTTTTTAGTTCTCAGGTGGCTGTAACGTGCAGCACAAAGGTTGAGTTCCATACAGTACCAATCTGCCTAATAATTCAGGAATACCGGGGAAGGCCAAGCTAGAACCAAAAATTAAAGGTCAAGTGCGGAGGGGAGTGCTGACCATGTGGTTGTAGCAGCCTGGAGCTCCAGACTCCAGGCATCAGGCCCCCACCCGACCTAGTGCACCTCCAGTATCTGCATGATGTTCGTGTCATGGACTGAAATGAGTTAACACACATCACCTGCTCAGAAGCTTGGCATACAGAAAGCACTCAATGTGTGCTACTTTTTCAAGTAAAGAAACTGTTGTGAGAGGTGCTCAATAAAATATTTCAGTATGGAGGATGATCAGTGAAGAGCTCTGGAGGGTGACTGAAAGATTGAGGGGAGCCGGGCGTGGTGGCGCACACTTGTAACCCCAGTATTTTGGGAGGCAGAGACCGGAGGATCCGGGTTCGCGGCCAGCCTCAGCTCTCTCTCTCTCTACCTAGTGAGGCCCTCCGCAACTTCGTGAGACCCGGTTTCAAAATAAAGTATAAAAAAATAGGGCCAGGGGTGTAGCACGGAGGTAGAACACCCCTGCGTTCAATCCCCGGTACCGCAAAAAAAAAAAAAAAGATTGAGGGGAAAACCGATGCTTTCACTTTTCTATACTATCTGCATTTTTTTTAGTACTGGGGATTGAACTCTGGGGCAGTCTACCTCTGAGCTACACCCCCAGCCCTTTTATTTTTTATTTGGAAACAAGGTCTCACTAAGTTGCAGAGGCTGGCCTTGAACCTATGACCCTCCTGTCTCAGCCTCCATGCTTAGTTCTATCTGCATTTGGGGGGGGGATACTGGGAATTGAATCCAGAGGCATTCTACCTCTGAGCTCCATCCCCAGACCGATTTTATTTATTTGGAAACAGGGTCTCACTAGGTTGCTGAGAGCTTCACTAAATTGCTGAGGCTGTCCTTGAACCTGCAATCCTCCAGTCTCTGCCTAAGTACTAGGATCACAAGCGTGCGCCGCTATGCCAGGCATCCATCTGCATTTTTTGCACTGAGAATCTATTTAACAATGTGGACTACAGAAAGGTGGGTTGTAACAGGAAGACAGGATTTGCTTTTGCTTTGTGAGATGACAGGTCCAAATGTTACTGAACTGAGTGGGAAGGAGATGATGAGACCAGGAGTTGACCTGGTAAGGTCCCCAAGGAGGAACAGAGGGCCTGGACAGGGACACACGCTCCACAGTGGGAGACCTGGGTGCAGATGATCGTGAACCTGCCAGGTGTGATTACGCTCTCCCTTTGGCGGCTGGCTTTCCACTCTGTTTTTGTCTTTGTCCCCTCAAGCCTCCCAAAAGGAACACCACTGCCGACCCCAATCTACTCCCACCCCACCCTTCCCTTCCAGATCAACCCAGGGCCTCCTAGGGTTTGTCATTACAACCCTCTAGCCCCGCCCCGTCTAGCTCTGAGCCTTGGGCCGAGGCCACACCCAGGGCGCAGCACCCACGTTCTCCCTACTTCATCCTTTCACCCAAGGCCCCTGTAACCAATACACCACTTGCTAGGTGACACTGCGCAAGTTTTGCTGAACCTCTGAGAGCCATGTTTCCCAACTCTAGAAGAAGGGCAACCACCAGCCCTCCCAGCCAGGCCACGGGATGAGGCTGGAAGTTACCAGAAGAAAAAGAAAAGCAAGCCCCTGAGGTCAGTCACACAGTCGAGGTTGGTGACTTCACTTTATTCAGCAAACAGTCACACTCTGGGCCCCACCAAACTGCTCCTGAAGCCTCACCTGAGGTCTGCTTGGAGAAGCAGCGCAGGGGAACGGGAAGCCCCAGGTTCTCCAACGCACGCCTTGTCTGCCACTACGCGCACCGCACACCTTAGAACAAACCACTGCTCGGGTCCTCAGGAGCAGCCCAGTGTGGTACAGAGGCCCTCCCGTGTTCAACAGCCACTTGGCGGGCCGGGGCCTGGCTCCAGGGCCACCAGCCCCTGCTCCTGAGAGGCTGCCGGGGCGGGCCTAGAGCCCGTCTCCAGCTGCAGGGGTGCTGAACCCTGCCCCAGCTCCGCTGCCTGTCCCTGCTGGGCAACAAGCAAAATGTACGAAAATATTTTAATCATTTCTTTGAAACAGTTAAGAAATAAGGTTTTCTTGTTTTTCTTTTACAATCCCAGTAAAAAAGAGTTCACATTAGTGCCCAGGCCTAAGGTCAGGCCCTTCCCAGCCACGCCAGCCACTCAGTAGAAACGCTTGTTCCGCTCCTGGCGCTTCTGAAACACCACGGCCCCGACCACAGCGCAGACAATGATGCCCAGGAGCGCGCACAGGAGCAGCAGGAACACCCTCCACCCCGTCAGGGGCCCGCTGCGGAAGTTCCCCGTGGGGTCGTCCACGTTGTCTGAGGGAGAAGAAAGGGGGAGGTGAATGGGCAAAGCAGAAATGGGGCTAAGAGGACTGCACGCAGCAGTCCCAGCACCAGGGCCGCCACCCCAGGGGGCGCCACAGCCACCCTACACCTGGGACCCAGAGCAGCACCTGCTGCAGGGCTGTGTCCTGTGTCCATGCACTGGCAGGCAGCAGTAGTAAGAGGGGCAATCCCATGGCGCATGGTCCCCAGGAATCAAGGCCTGGGGTGTGTTCTGCTGCAAAGCACTGGTTAAAAGTACAGATTCATGGGCTCCTAAGAACTTGGTTCCATGTAGGAAGAGGCCCAGGAATCTGCTTTATTAGCCGCAGGCCCTCGCGTCACAGTGTGAGGACCCCCGCAACCGGAGGAACACCGCCCCGGACAAAGGCTGCCTCTGCCCACAGCGGGGCTCTCAGCAGCCTCCCCCGCTGGCTCCAGGTCCTGGGCCCCTCCCCTGCACAACCTCTCCTTCCGTGGCCACACCACTCCTCTGCCTGCCAACCCTGTCACTGGAGCCCACTGGGAACAGGTCCTGTCACAAGCTCCCTTTTTGAGGCTGAGACTTTTCCAGGCACTGACTTGGCCAAGTCCAGCAGGCCGTGAGCGAGCAGCTGGCATCACACCGAGCCTTGCTTCTTCCACGCAGCCTCCTCCCGGCTGCGGCCCTCCGCTCCACACTGTGGGCTCTGCAGGGCTCTTCCCCAGGCTCGGGCCTCAGTCCTGCCTCTCAGCTGTGTCCATGCTGCCCACTTGACAGAATGTCGGCCACAAGCGACCTACAGTCCCCTGCCCTGCACAGCCTGACTCCAGCAGGCCCGCTGACCTGCTCTGACCCCAGCCTCTCTGCCCCCGCTCAGCGTTGGCATGGCCACTGGCTGAACCAGGAGAGTCGGAGGGATGGCGCATCCCTGACTAGCTGCTTAGCCTCAGAGGTCCCACAGTCCCCTCCGCCTCAGTTGCTAAAGGAGTCCCAGGGCAGGCCTGCCTGATCTTTATATCCCCAGCGTCCAGACCATGGCTAGGAACAAAAGCGGAAGCTTCAGAAACATCTTCCAAAAGAACAAGTGGATCAACAAATCTGCAAACAAGTTAACCCCTGCCGTGCTGGCCACATGGGGATGCTGGGTGGGGAAAACAGCATTTCTGAAAGCATCAGCAGCTGCATCTCTTCTGACCAAATGCTAGTCCACTGCTGAGTTTGTTTGGTGCCCAAAATAATTCAAAACAATTTGCATTTTTAATTTTCTTTTGTGTGTGTGTGTGTGTGTGTATATGTGTGGTACTGGGGATTGAACCCAGGGGTTTTCTACCTCTGAGCTGCAACCCCAGCCATTTTTTTTATACTGAAACAGGGTCTCAGTTAGTTACTGCACCCTGGTCTCAACGCTGCAATCCTCCAGTCTCAGCTTCCCAAGTATTGGGATTACAGGTACGTGCCACAGCACACACCTGACTAAAAGCAATTTGAATCTTGAAAGAGTGAGATGTCACTGGGCATGGTAGCACATGCTTATAATCCTGGATACTTGGGAGGCTGAGGCAGGAGGATCCCAAGTTTGAAGCCAACTTCTAGAAAATTTAGCAGAACCTGTCTCAAAAAATAAAAAGGGTCGAGGATGTGGCTCAGTGGTAGAGCGCCTGCTTAGCATGTGGGAGGCCCTGATTAGTTAAGCCCCCAATATCACCAAAATGAAAAAAGGTAGGGGGGAGATATCACATAAAATGCAGGATCTTATCTACTCCTAAAAAAAAAAAAAAAAACAGAAAGAAGTTGGGTGTGATGGTGCAAGCTTGTAATCCCAGTACTTGGGAGGCTGAGACAGGAGGATCGCAGGTTCAAGGACAGCCTCAGCAAGTAGTGAGACTCTCAGCAACACAGTGAGACCCGGTTTCAAAATAAAAATAAAATAGGGCTGGGGATGTAGCTTGGAGGAAGAATACCCCAGGGTGCAATCCCCTGTACCATAATTAAAAAAAAAAAAAAACAAACAAAACTAGGACTTGGAGCTGGCTTAGGCCGCTCCATGCACTTCCACTTCCCACTGGCATATAGTTCCTGGGGTGGAGTGAGGTGGAGGTGTCTTATTCCTCCAACTAGAACATTCCCTGTATGAGGCAGAATGACAGCTAGTTAGTGCCATGAAAGAGTCCAGGCTTTGGGTTATATAGAAACCCAAATTCAAATCTTGCCTGTTCCTGTTTCTACCAGGTTGTTCCAGAAGTAACATGCGGGTGGTACAGAGTGCTGGGCACACTACCTCCACGCTTTAATGCCATTACCTGGCACAGGAGGAAGTGGACGCATGGCTCTCGCATGTACTGATAAGCCATCGCTGCCTCAACAGAAATCACAACAGTGAGGATGTCCTCATGGCCAGACTCTTTTCTGCCTCATTCACTTACTCAAAAACTCACCAGAGCTGACCCGACCCAGCTCCCGGCCTCTAGGAGCTCCAGGCAGGGCTGATCCCAGAGCCCAGACCACAGCCACACTGGGCCAGGAAAGGCAGTGGAACCGCACATCCTGAGGCCAGGCGGGGGCGGGGGCACACTCCTACCTTTGGGAGACTTGAGGAAGTTGACACCAGGCTCGATCTTGGTCCAGTCAATGTTTTCCTCATCAGGCGTGTGCTCTACCATCAGTTGGAACAGTTTGATGGAGATGATGTCATGATTATCTGCAGGACCAAGAGTGGTGAGCTGTGATGGCCTGGAGCCAGCCTGGAGCTACTTGCCCAAGACCCTCCCCAAAGACAAGCTTGGAGACCCAACAATGGAGACTGCCGAGGTCCCCCAGGGACAGTGCTGCTCTTGCCCATGCCTGGGCCTGTTTTCTTCCCAACTGCCTCCAATCCCCAGGCAGGCATTATTCCAGGGTCTGGAATAAGAAACCTGGGAAGGGCTGGGGATGTAGCTCAGTGGTAGAGCATGTGTTTAGCACGTGCAAAGCCGTGGGTTCAATCCCCAGCACCAAAGAAATGAAGAGAAAGGAGCCGGGCGTGGTGGCGCACGCTTGTAATCCCAGTACTTGGGAGGCGGAGACCGGAGGATCCGGGTTCGCGGCCAGCCTCAGCTACTTCATGAGGCCCTCTGCAACGTAGTGAGACCCTGTTTCAAAACAAAGAACAAAAAAGAGGGCTAGGGGTGTAGCTCGGAGGTAGAATGCCCCTGGGTTCAATCCCCAGTACTGAAAAAAAAAAAAAAAAAAAAGAAATGAAGAGAAAGCTGGAAGGAGGCAGAGAAGAGAGAAAAGATCATGGGCTTACATTAAAAATCATCTGGTTCAGCCAAGAGTGGCGGCACACGCCTGTAATCCTAGTACTTGGGAGGCTGAGACAGGAGGATCATAAGTTCGAGGACAGCCTCACCAAGTAGTGAGACTCTCATCAACCTAGCAAGACCCTGTTTCAAAATTAAAATAGGGTTGGGGGTGTAGCTTGGAGGTAGAATGCCTCTGGGTTCAATCCCCAGCACCACAAGAAAAAAAAATCATCTGGGTCTAAACCCCAGGTCTGCTGCCCACTTTGAGGCTCTGTTTCCTTCTTTGTGAAATAGGAGGGGTAATCTCCATCTTGGGTGGTCATCGTGGCAAGTAACTGAGAATGCATATATGACAGTCACATGCCTGGCGGAGGGCATTTTCTTAACACAGAAACTAGATAAGGGCTGGCTGAGAAGCTTGACCCTCCCAACAGCAGGCAGCTGTCAGACGCTCCTATCAGAAACCAGTGTAGGACACAGATAAACAAGCCAACACCTGCTTGAGGCCTGAGCCCATCACAGTCAGGCCCAGAGTGCATTCCTCGCTCAGCCCACTCACCAGACAGGTCACCAGTGCCAGCCGAGGCTCCAAAGTAGTAGCCGGTGGGCAGACGCACTCCCGTGATGTCGATGCAATTCTTCCACTCGTTCTTGTCTTCCAAGTCGGTCATCACCTGTGGCAGGCCAGCACATCAAGTACACTTGCAGGCCCAAGCCAGCTGCCTCCTAAGCCTCTGCAGACCCGGCGGGCCTCCCCATCATGCCTGCTCACCGTCAGACGGCCCCGGGAGTAGCGCACAGCCAGGAAGGTATCATGGTCCCGGTTGCGGAAATCAGCCGTGCAACCTGCCAGCTCGGTCCAGCGCCCATCCTTGCTGTGGTCGTAGGACAGGGAGCCATTGTTCACCATCACCGAGATGTACGGGAACACACGCTGGGACCAAGACACCCATTACTCCATAACGAGCCCAGTCTGTGGGAGGAAGCGGGGGCGCCCACCATCCCAATCCCTGGAGGCTCCTTTTGTGCCAGGACCAGGGAGAAGTTCCAATCTCCACACTCCAGCCCACAGGAGAGCGCCCTACCTCAGTGGTCTCGTCATTGGGGTACGTGTCCAGGAAGATGGCTAAGCCGTGGAAGTTATCTTTGCTTCCAAACACAGGCCCTGGAATGATAAGGAGACAGTCTCACGATGGAGGAAACTGGAGAGGTCCCATGGGTAGCTGAAAAGGCAATGTCGGTAAGGGGTGGGGGGCCCAGCCACCGGTCATTCACCCAGGAGACAAGGGAACTCTGAAGGACAAAACTGAGGTGGGGACAGGGAGGGTGTCAGGTGTGGCAGAGAGGACTCAAGTTTGAAGCCTGAACTGTGAGGGACAGGCACCTGCTGTGTGCTCTGAGGTAAGTGTCAAGTGTCAAGGGGTTACCCAGTCTAGAAAAAAATAGGTGAAGCCACAAAAGGACTCCCTGAAACCAGGGGCAACATACTTTCTATAAAGGGCCACAAAGGAAACATATTCAGCCTTGCAGGCCGTATACGAGCTCTGTTGGTTTTCACGTTTTAAGCCATTTATTTATTTGTTTATTTATTTATTTATTTTGTGGTACTGGGGATTGAACCCAGGGGTATTCTACCTCCAGGCTACACCCCAAGCCCTATTTTTTATTCTTAATTTTGAAACAAGGTCTCACTAAGTAGCTGAGGCTGGCCATGAACCCGGATCCTCTGGTCTCAGCCTCCCAAGTACTGGGATTACAAGCGTGCGCCACCACGCCCGGCTCCTATTTTATTTTTTAGTTTGAAACAGGATCTCACTAGGTTGCTGAGGCTGTCTTTGAACTTGCAATCCTCTTGTCTCAGCCTCCCAAGTACTGGGATTACAGGTGTGCACCACCATGCCTGGCTTAAACCCTTTAAAATGGGAGAATGACCTCTGGGCGTGGTGGCGCACACCTGTAATCCCAGTACTTGGGAGGCTCAGACAGGAGGATCACAGGTTTTCGGCCAGCCTCAGGTACTTAGTGAGGCCCTCTGCAACTTAGTGAGACCCTGTTTCAAAATAAAAAATAAACAATAGGGCTGGGGGTGTAGCTCGGAGGTGGAATGCCCCTGGGTTCAATCCCCAGTACCACAAAGAAAAAAAAAAAAAAAGGGAGAATGGGCTGGGCGTGCTAGTGCATGCCTGTAATCCCAGTACTTCGGAGGCTGAGACAGGAGGATTGCAGGTTCGAAGCCAGCCTCAGCAACTTAGTGAGGCTGTCAGCAACTTAGTGAGACCGTTTCCAAATTAAAAACAAAACAAAAAATAGGGCTGGGGGTATAGCTCGGAGGTAGAATGCGCCTGGGTTCAATTCCCAACACCACACACACACACACACACACACACACACACACACACACACCTTTTGAGAGAATGGTCAAAACCAGGCCGCCAAAGGGGCACAGCACTGAGCTGCAAACCCAGCTGCTCCTCTTCCCTCAAGAAGTGCTGGGTTTTATCTATGAACAGTGGCACTCTCCCAACAGGATGGTGCAGAGTGGAAAAATCCTTGGCCACAGAAGCCAGAGGCAACCTTCTTGCCCTCCCTGCCCCGACTTCGCAGGTGGGCCAGCAGCCAGGCCCATGCCTGCCCCACCCTCTGCCCGCCTGAGCAAGCTCTGCCCTACCTGGCACAAGGCGGTCACGGGTGTACCACAGGGCGATGCCATCTCCATGGAGATTCTTCTTCCCTGGGCCGTGGACTTTGAAGTGGACATGCATCTCCCAGTCCTTGAGGAAGCAAGGCTGGGGGGGAGACAAAGAGGGCTGCTCAGAGATCCCCAGGGCCTTTGAGCAAGCTGACCCTCGCCCAGACCCACCTCCCTGATACCACTAAGACTGGGAACTTGCTCCTTGGCACAGGGCCAGGTTGCAGGGTCACAGTGCCACTGACCTTGGACCCCCAAGCATCCTCAGCAGGAAAGGAAGGGGCTGTTGGACCCCCAGGTGAGGAGGGGGAGGTCACATAATGTCCCAAGGCTGTCTGAGGCCTCGCCTCTGCCCACCCGGTCTGTTCTCACACTCTCCTCAACACTAGCCAGACCCACTAGCCTTTCCGTCTCCATCCCCTCTGCCTCTGTCCTGGAACCTCGCAGAAGGGTTACTACCCCTATCTGAACCATATATTTTTTTTTTTTTGCGGTACCGGGAATTGAACGTAGGGGCGTTCTACCTCCGCGCTACATCCCCGGCCCTATTTTTTAAACTTTATTTTGAAACCGGGTCTCACGAAGTTGCGGAGGGCCTAAGGGGGGAGAGAGAGAGAGAGAGAGAGAGAGAGAGAGAGACTGGGAGAGAGAGAGAGCTGAGGCTGGCCGCGAACCTGGATCCTCCGGTCTCCACCTCCCAAAGTACTGGGATTACAAGCATGCGCCACCACGCCTGGCTTGAACCATATATTTTTAAAAATAAACAAAAAACAAATTTTAAGGCAAAATAACTTGTCTACAACAGATGAGAGGACAATCTTGATTCATACCCATGTCTCTCTGACTCCAAAACTTCTGTTTCATCTTCTATATTTCCTATGGCCTTTGGGCATTTAACATAAACTGCACCAACTCCTTTCTGACCCCCCTTCTGTTGTAACCAACCTTTCAAAGTGAGGAAAATCAGGCTGTGTCAGTGCCAGAAGGACTCAAGGCACACGTCTGACTGACTGTGCTCTGGGGCCTCTGGGTCACCATGTATGAGAAACAGATGTTCTCTGGTAGCCATGGATACCAGGTGCAGAGCTGAGCACTACCTATAGCAAGGGAAATGGCCTGGCTTTAGCCACCAGGAAGCTGCTCATTAAAACTAGGTGTCAATAGCTACTTTGACAAGAACCTGCTTTGGGAAAGTGGACAGACAGGTATGTTAATAAGGGATTAAAGACCCATGAGAAAGGCAAACTAAAACAAGATACTGTTGACCTATCAGATCGGTAACTATTAAAAAGATTGTTAATATCCGATGCAGATGAGGATGCAGAGAAACAAATATTCTTAAACAACCAGTGAGGCCAGGTGTGGTGGTGCACGCTTGTAATCCCAGTAGTTGGGAGGCTGAGACAGGAGGATCGCAGGTTCGAGGACAACCTCAGCAAGTAGTGAGACTCATCGACGTAGCAAGACCCTGTTTCCAATAAGAAATAAAATCGGGCTGGGGGTGTAGCTCGAAGGTAGAATGCCTCTGTACCACACACACACAAAAAAACCCAGTGGGACTATAAATGGTCCTGTTTTCATTGGGGGCAATTTGGCTACAGTTTTTTTAGCAAAACAAGGCAGATCCCAGAAGGACTTAACACTTAAAGATATCAAAGATAAGCTGGGCGTGGTGGTGCACACTTGTAAACCCAGTACTTGGGAGGCTGAGACAAGGAGGATGGCAGGTTCGAGGACAGCCTAAGCAATTTAGTGAGGCTCTCAGCAACCTAGTGAGACCCTGTTTCCAAATAAATAAAATTGGTTTGGGGGTGTAGCTCAGAGGTAGAATACACCTGGGTTCAATCCCCAGTACCAAAAAGAATGAAAGGCCCTCCCAGTTTTAGGTCCTCTCCATCGCTAAAAAATTAGACTAAGGTTACTCATTCAGGCCTCAAATATTTTCTACAAATGTAATATCCAGCACATGATCATAAATAACCAGGTACACAAACAGATGAGAAAAACTGAAGAAAGAGGAAGAAAAGTCAACAAGAAGCCCAGATACTGGACTGACTCCCTCCCTCCCTCCCTCTCTCCCTTCTTTCCTTCCTTCCTTCCTTCCTTCCTTCCTTTCTTTCTTCGTACTGGGGATTGAACCACCCAGGGGCATTCTACCTATGAGGTATACCCTCAGTCCTATTCCATTTTTTATTGTGAAACAGAGTCTCACTAGGTTGTTGATAGTCTCACTACATTGCTGAAGCTGTCCTCAAACCTGCACTCTTCCTGTCTTAGCCTCCCATATACTAGGATTACAGACATGCGCCACCATGCCCGGCAAATACTGGACTTTCAAATAACTATCTTACTATGTTCAAGGAGACAAAAGACAAGATGGAAAACTTCAACATGTACCTGAAATTTTTAAAACTCACACTAAAAATTTTTTAGAACTTATTATGGTAATATAATGGACAGATTTAACAACAGATTAAAAATGGTTGAAGGGAGCCAGGCATGGAGGGGCACACTTGTAATCCCAGTACTTGGGTTCAAGGACAGCTTCAGCAAGTCGTGAGACTCTCATCAACCTGTGAAACCCTGTTTCAAAATAAAAATAAAAATAAAATAGGGCTGGGGGTGTAGCTCAGAGGTAGAATGCCCCTGGGTTCCATCCCCAGTACCACACACACACACACACACACACACACACACACACAAATTGTGGATAAAAGACATAGGAAAGAATGAGAAAGTCTAAGCTATGTAAAATTTGAGTTCCAAAGCTGGGTGTGGTGGTGCACAGCTGTAATCTCAACATTTGAGAGGCTGAGACAGGAGGATTGCAGGTTCAAGACCAGCCTCAGCAACTTACTAAGACTCTCAGCAACTTAGCGAGACCCTGTTTCAAAATAAAAAATAGAAAGGGGTGTACCTCTGTAGCTCAGAGGTAGAAGGCCCTGAGTTTAATTCCCAGTACCACACACAAAAAAGGAGTTCCAGAATGAGACATGAGATGAGAGGTAGTGCAAAGGAATAAAGTGATGTCTAAGCACTCACAAAAACTGATTCAAAGACCAGGCCACAAACTTTAAAAGTCCTACAAACCAAAGGAGATGAATAAAAAGAAAACCACATGCTACGTTTTGGATATCACTTGAGTATATCTCTAAGGGCTCATGTGTTAGCACCTACATCTTCAGTATGAGGATATTAAGAGATGGTGGGAATCAGGCACAGTGGCATATGCCTATAATCCCTGTACTTGAGAGGCTAAGATAGGAGGACAGTGGGCTCAAAGTCAGCCTCAGAAACTTGGTGAGGCTCTTAACAACTTAGCAAGACATTATTTCAAATAAAAAATAAAAAGGGCTGGGGGTGTAGCTAGAGGTAGAACACCCCTGGGTTCAAATCCATAGCACCATACACACAAGAAAAAAGTAGTGGAAGCCGGGTGTGGTGACACACACCTGTAAATCCAGTACTTGGGAGGCTGAGATAGGAGGATCACAGGATCGAGGACAGCCTTAGAAACTTAGTGAGACCCTGTTTCAAAATTTAAAAAGGGCCAGGCGTGGTGGTTCACACTTGTAATCCCAGTACTTGGGAGGCTGAGAATGGAAGATCTGGGTTCGTGGCCAGCCTCAGTTACTTAGTGAGGCCCTCCGCAACTTAGTGAGACCCTGTTTCAAAATAAAGAATAAAAAATAGGGCTGGGGGTATAGCTTGGAGGTAGAATGCCCCTGGGTTCAATTCCCAGTACTGCAAAAAATATAAATAAACAAAATTTAAAAAGGGTAGACTGTGTAGAGTGCCCCTGGGCTCAATGCCCAATACCAAAAAAAAAAAAAAAAGAGGTGGATCTTTGAGAAGTGGGGCTTTGGGAAGTCATTACTGGCTCCTCCCAGTCGCTCCCTCTCATATATAAGCCGCTTGTGATATCATTTGTCATAAGGTGATGTAGCTAAGAGAGTGTTCACCAGAACTGAACCACACTTTGTACCAAACACACTTCGTACCGAACCACACTTTGAACCGAACCACTCCACAGTTTGTACTTTGGAGCTCCAGAACTGTAAGCTAAATAAACCTTTTTCATTGTGAAAGTTACCCAGGCTCATGTAGTTCCTTACAGTAACACACAACAGACTAATATACCATACCTAGATCCAAAAATAGTAAGGGATGAATGGGGGAAACAAATAAAAACAGATCATCTTTAAAGAAACCATAGGAAGCCGGGCGTGGTGGCGCACGCTTGTAATCCCAGTACTCGGGGAGGCGGAGACCGGAGGATCCGGGTTCGCGGCCATCCTCAGCTCTCTCTATCTCTCTCTCTCCCTGTCTCTCTCTCTACTTAGTGAGGCCCTCCGCAACTTCGTGAGAC
>PVJS01037688.1:0-19778 GCA_004027185.1 Glis glis
CCAGTTTTCCCAGCACCATTTGTTGAAAAGACTATCCTTTCTCCAACGTATGTGTTTGGCGCCTTTGTCAAAAATCAATTGGCTATAAGTTTGTGGACTTGTTTCTGTATCTTCTATTCTGTTCCACTGGTCTATGTGCCTGTTTTTGTGCCAGTACCATGCTGATTTTATTACTATAGCTCTGTAGTATAATTTGAAGCCTGTTGGGAGTTTCAAGTCCCCTTCCCATGAGGGGCGAGTCGGGCCTGGACGGTGATGGCTGCGAGCCGACGTGCACCAGGGCAGGTGCCAACTCCTTTTGTTTTGTTGTTTTCCAACAGAGTTTTAGATTTGGTGTGGAAATAGCTTACGTGGGAGCTACTATCTTGGATGTCTGCAAGAGAGTCAGGAAAAAGACGCTGGTCGGAGGAAGCCATCAGAGTAAGGCTTGCGGTGGCCCTTTTTTTTATCTGTTACCAACATCCACTGTCCGCTTTATTTCGATTTGCCATAGAGCCTGTGCTCTCTCCCCAAAGGTGGCATCAGGGGTGATGCGAAGGGACAGGTGGCTCTGTTGTCGCGGACCAACGCCAATGTGTTTGATGAGGCCGTGCGGGTGACCGAAGGAGAAGTACCTTCCAGGATACATTTGATTGGGGTAAGAGGAAATTTCTGTTGACTGCTTCATGTGCAGAAATGCTGCAGAGAAACAAACCCAGTGAAAACGGCCAACTGCAGTAGGATGGTTCTGCAGGAGAGCCTTTTGGTTTTTGATTCTTTTCATCAGGCTGCACTGAGCCTAAGTCTTTATTCCTGTGCACTCTGATTGTGCTAGTGAAACATTCCTATAAAGTCAGACCCAGTAATGACGAGGAACTTTTCCTCCACTCTTCAAACAGTGAAAGCTCTTCTTCCATTTGACTGTGCCAGTGAGACTGTGGGCTCCCCGAGCTGTTTCCGATTGTGTTGTCCACAGAGCAGCTGAGCTGACAACACGCGGGGCAGCAGCAGTTACTCAGAACACACGGAGTTACACACCCGGGTTCTAGCTCTGGCTCTCACTAACCTGTGTGGCCTGGGGCAAGTCACAACTTTTGTGTGCCGCACTCTCTCCATCTCTAAGATAAAAACAGTGCTTTTTCTTTATCTGTTTCATGGGGAAGTTAGGATTAAATGATACTTTTATAGCATTTTAACTCTGAGGCAAAGTTATATGACTAAAAAATACTCATTTATGGAAAAAATACTTTTAAGGGCCTACGACATGCTAGGCACTCAGTAAATAGTGAATCGTAATCAAAGGGTGTTTTAACTTCTCCTTTTTAAATAAAGATTATATAGTCATGTTATAGAAACTGAAACTAAAAGAAAGCATCAAATATAATCCCAATATTTCATATAATACTTCTCATTTTTGCAAATTATTTTTGTCTTTGTCCTTATAGATGTGTATTTTTGCATAACTGCAATTATGCTGTACATAAAAACACCTGCTATTTTTCATTTAACCCATAAGCATATTTTCTTTCATTGCTGTTGTGATGGCTTTATAATATTTAATCTAACGGATGTAACATAGTCATTTTCATAATTGTAAAAAAAATAGTAATTTTGGACTATCATCCATGCCAGGCATGATGTAAAGTAAGTTGTCCTCTTTCTCTTACATCCACTTACTGCCTGTAGCATGTGCCGTTACATTTGATCACATATCTGGTTGTGAGTTACAACGTACACTGTCTTATTTCAGTCTGTTTTATGTCGGTGTTTTATGTGTCCCCGGGGAGTGTGGGGCCCTTGTCAGGCCTGTCTTCTGTGCTGGGCCCGGTGCCCTGAGTACTGGAGCCACAGCCAGGACTCAGCAAGCACCTCTTAGGTAGAACGGGGTTAACCTGAGGTACACTCGGGCCCATTTCTCCAAGAATGGACCTTTAAACTCATTGAATAATCCGGACCTATATAGATTCTCTAATTCTTTCTCACAAAAAAGCAGTGCTAAGCATTCCTACTCAACACTTGGTATTCAGGTACCATTTGTATACTTCTTGCAACCATTTCATATTCTTGGACGGTAGACTTTACATTGCCCTTTTATGTATGAGAAAACAGCAAAAAAAATAAAAAAAGCAACTAGGTCTTGCTGTTTTTGAAAACACAGCAGGACTTGGAGGTGGCAGCCCAAACATAGGGTGTGATGATACTGAGTTTCCAGGCCACGTTGTAGCCCGGTGCCTCGGCTCAATGGCGTTCCTTGCTTACTCTGATGTTTGGGGTACAATTACACATCCGTTTCCAAGAAACCATCTCATTTCAAAATCCCACACCTACATTTGCTTTATTTTGTTTTGTTAAGAAACAAAACAAAAAAAACCAAAAATCCCACCAAAAAACTTTTTCAGGGGATTAAATCCTTTGGATTGGACAGAATCATTGATATTTGGATCCTCCTTCAGCCAGAGGAAGAGCGGAAGAAACGTGAGTACCCACCTGGCCTCGGAGCGACAGGGATGGGAAGGCACAGGTCGGTCCTGTCAGGGGGAGCTCGGGATGCTCCTTTCCTGGAAGAGGGGGTGCCTGAGGCCCCCTGCGCTCAGAGGTACTGACAGGCTTTCCAGGTCCTTCTCTCGGGAGACTCATTACTTTCTAAAGTTGGTCCTTTAGGCTCTCTTCCCCTGCATCTCTCTATCTGCCTGGGCAACTTTACACATTGACTTCCATGTGGGCCCCAGATGAAAACCGGTAGTATTTCCACAGTGCTTCTCTCTTCCTCTTGATGGCTCTGTTTCAAATCCTGTGAAGTAGGTGAGGATCTGAGCATAGGGCTCTTGATCCTCAGTTGGAGACGGAGAGGCCACCGCACTGACTTGCCCAGGGGCACACAGCGAGTTAGTGACGCAGTCAGGACTGGAACCTGGGTCTCCCAGCTCTGAGACCACCCACTGTCACGCTGTTGGTTAGGAACGTGCAGCTGCAGCCAGCACATCGGGGTGGCCTGCATCGGGTTGACCTGCCTACGTACTCTCCTCAGAAAACCTCGTCATTAAAGACAGATTCATCAGAAGATGGGTACACAAAGAAGGCTTCAGCGGCTTCAAGAGGTACGTGACCGCCGCCGAGGACAAGGAGTTGGAAGCCAAGATTGCAGTGGTCGAAAAGTACAACATCAGGATTCCGGAGCTGGTGGAAAGGATTGAAAGATGCCACATAGAGGATTGGGACTTTGCAGGTAAGGAAAGGGGTTGCTTCTTCCCTTCCCTCCAAGAGCAAAGGTTCTGACTGGCACCAAGTGTCTGCGACCGTGGATGGCTATGCTATTTAAGGGCAGGGCGTGGTGGCACACAATTGGAATCCGAGTACTTGGGAGGCCTAGACAGGAGGATTGCAGGTTTGCAGCCAGCCTCAGCAACGTAGCAAGACTCTCAGCAACCTAGAAAGACGCTGTTTCAAAACAAAAAACAAAAAGGGCTGGGAGTGTAACTTGGAGGTAGAATGTCCATGGATTCAATCCCCAGTACCACAAAAAATAAATAAGTAAGTAAATAAAAATAAAAGAGAACAGGTGTGGTGGCACATTCTTATAATCCCAGTACTTGGGAGGCTGAGACAGGAGGATCACAGGTTCGACAGCCTCAGCAAGTAGTGAGACTCCCATCAACCTAGTGAGACCCTGTTTCAAAATAATAAAAAATAGGGCTGGGGGTGTAGTTCGGAGGTGGAATGCCTCTAAATTCAATCTCCAGTACCAAAAAACAAACAAACAAACAAACAAACAAACAAATAAATAAATGAGAGAGAAGGAATTAGGCCCTGGGTTCAATCCCCAGCACCACATAAAAGAAATATCAAGTAAAGAGAAAGGGGAGTGGGGTACTTGTTCTTCCTTAGGGCCCTTAATTGCTGCTCCACTTCCAAGCCTGTAGAATGGGATTTTCAAGTCCGAGCTCTGCCATGTGTAACTTTGGGCAAGCCACGCCACCCTCTTCTGAGCCTCTGTCCCCTCATGCAGAAAGCGCAGAGGTGGGGAAAGTCTCCTTGTTCTCAGGAATGTGATTCTTCGAGGTTCTCCCGTGGCTAATTTCCTACCTTTCCTCTGAACCTGTCTCTTTTTTTCTGGCTCTAGTTCCCTCTTTCCCCCTTTCCCACAAAGCTGCACACTGCAAGGAAACATCTTTCCTCCCTTGCTTCTTTTTCTGCGAAGCCCCAGTATGACTGAGCGCTGTGTTTTTGTTCTAGAGTACATTTTGGGCACCGTGCACAAAGCCAAAGGCCTGGAGTTCGACACTGTGCATGTTCTGGATGATTTCGTCAAAGTGCCTTGTGCCCGGCATAATCTGGCCCAGCTTCCTCACTTCAGAGTGGGTAAGGAGACCCGGTGTCGCTCTGCGATGCTCTTTCTGCCAGTCAGGTGTTGGCTGGAAGCTGCCTTTCGACTGCCTTGATTGGATGGTTGTTACTTCCTGGTAGGATCTTTCTAGAAGGAAAAACCTCTGAGTCCTAAACTTTTTTATTTATTTATTTGTTTGTTTTGCAGTACTAGGGATTGAACCCAGGGGCATTCTACCTCCGAGCTACACCCCCAGCCCTATTTTTTTATTCTTTATTTTGAAACAGGGTCTCACTAAGTTGCAGAGGGCCTCACTAAGTAGCTGAGGCTGGCCGCGAACCCGGATCCTCCGGTCTCAACCTCCAAGTGCTGGGATTACAAGCGTGTGCCACCACACCTGGCTCTCAACTTTTGATTCTCAATACTGAGGTTCCTAGAAAAAGCTGCTTATAGGACGGTCATGTTCACAGTGGCCCTGGGACACACACCTGTTCTCCAGCTCTGCCTTCTTCACCATCAGACAGCGGGTGCTCAGCCTCACAAAAGCTTTAAGGCATTCCATTTACCTCCTGGCCACGGTGTTTTTCCTTTGACTCATCCCCTTATTTTTATGAAAATTATCAGCAAAACATAAAAAGTGAAATAGCATTCTTTATCATTTGTCTGCTTTCTAATAAATTTATACTCAAGGCTACTTGTTAAACTCTAAGCATCAGTGCTGTTGCTTTGGTTATTATTAAAGTAAAGCTATTTGCTGGGCATGGTAGCACACACCTGTAATCCCAGTACTTGGGAGGCTGAGACAGGAGGATCGCAGGTTCTAGGACAGCCTCAGCAAGTAGTGAGACTCTCATCAACCTAGCGAGACCCTGTTTCCAAATAAATAAAATTGGGCTGGAGGTGTAGCTCAAAGGTAGAATGCCTGTGGGTTCAATCCTTAGTACCACAAAAATAAATGAATAAAAAATAGCGCTGGGGGTATAGCTTGGAGGTAGAATGCCCCTGGGTTCAATCCCTAGTCCAGCAAAAATAAAATAAAATAATATAAACTAAAGCTGTTGGAGGTGTCCAAACCAGAAGCTCTCTGTTAAAGGTGAATTCAGCAGAATTTGGGGCATAGCTCGCATGGAAGTGATGAGAATATAAATACGAAACATTCCTCATCCCTAGAGAAGATAGCCGTAAAGGAGGAGAGACATGGTGCTGAGCGCTCTGGAGCGGAGGAGGAGTGGAGACACAGAGCCGCTTTTTGTTGGGGGAGGAGACACTTGTTCTGCCACTCCCTTCTTTTTCCCTTTCTGGTTTATGTTTGCATGCTGTTTTTTGGATAGCTGCATTACTGAGGTATAATTTACCTACCACACCATCCACCCATCTACAGTGTACGTTCAGTGGCTCTCAGTCTGTTCACAGTTGAGCTGCGCTGTGGTTGTAGATGCCGAGACTGAGATGAGAGGTGTAAGTGGGCACTGAAGACTTGTGATTTTCTTCTTTGACTGTCCTATGACAGTGTACGCCATTTCCCCATACAACTAAGTCAGTCCAGAGAGACGAGGAAAAAAACAGAAAGAGAGCAGGCTTGGAGAGCTACAGACTTGGGCCAGCTCTGGCCTTGTTTAGCGGTGGCCTTGCTTGTGTGATTTGTCTCCTGTAAACTGCAGTGTCCTCATCTGCCCGACAGGTGTGAGGAGAACTGGGATAATGAACATCAGTATCCACGTGGCACATTGCAGATGTTGAGTTATCAGTTAACACGTTCCTGGGATTTACTGTAGCAGGGCTACAGAAACCCCATGTAACCCAAGCATGGTGGCCTACGCCTGTAATCCCAGTACTTGGGAGGCTGAGAAAGGAGGATCACAGGTTGGAGACCAGCCTCAGCAACTCAGCGAGACCCTCAGCAACTTTGTGAGGCTCTGTTTCAAAATAAAATAGGGCTGAAGGTGTAGCTAAGAGGTAGAAGGCCCCTGGCTTCAATCCCCAGTACCACAAAAAAACCAAAAATATTTTGTGCCACTAGTCTGCAAGGTGTTTGTTTTTCTAGTTGCTGTTTATAGGAAAAATTCATATGTACAGCCAACAAATCTTGAGTGTTTTTTTTCTGGGGGGTGACTGAGGGGTCATAAACATTTAGATGAGAACAGACGTTCTTGTGAGCTGGCTTTTGAGTTTACTTTTTTTTTCCTCTTCTTTCTTTAGAGTCATTTTCTGAGGACGAATGGAACTTACTGTATGTGGCAGTAACCCGTGCCAAGAAGCGTCTCATAATGACCAAATCACTGGAAAACATTTTGACTTTGGCTGGGGTAAGAGGAATGGGCAGCCTGGGTTAGTTTAGCCACGTTTGAACTTTATTTGGTTTGGATGAGGGATCAACCCGTAGGCCTTCACAGGGTTAAGGGCAGGGCTTCTCAGTGTGCAGAGGCCAGGCACCAGTGCAAGAAGGGTTCAAGCCAGTAAAGCAAAAGTGTGGTGCCTTTCCAAACTCTTTCCTGATTTTCTTTTAAAAGGTCCATATAATATACTGACCGTTTTCTTGTATTTCTTAATTTCTCCTTCGCTCAATTAGTTCTCAGCACTCTTTGGGGGAAAATTAGCAAGAGTGTTTTCTGCATCTAAACTTCCTGCCTCCCACTCACTATTTCTTTTGAAATGGCAGCTGCTGCTGCCACCAGTAGACTTTGCCAAAAAAAAGATCCCTTTCCAGGGGAGACTGAGTATCCAGGTTCCTGGCCTAACTTACCGGCTAAGATGCAGAAAAGTGAGCTTGTTCACACTATGTTTTTTTTCCTTATTGTTCTCACTTTCTCTTTTTCCCTCACGAACAACTTTCTCTCCACTCTTTTCTTGTTTCTCTTTCCTGCCTTTCTCAGGCAGGAGTATCAATGATTTCATCTATTCAACCTTGTTGGAAACTAGACCACAAATCTGAGCTACCATTTAACTACGGAGTTCTCCTTTCCCTGACCCAAAGATACCCAGGCCGGAAACTTTAAGCATAAAGTTTAATAGAAACACTCTTTCTTCCTCAGTGATCTTCAGAACATATGATTTTATACAGCAGTATGATTTATTCAAAGAGCCATATCGCACTGTCTCCCAAGGAGGTGAGATGTATAGGAACCGGGGAATCTGAGTTTTGCTAATGACTTGGAGCCTCGGGGTGGGGGTTAAGTAGAACAATAAGCGTTTTTTTTTTTTAATTTTTTAGTGAGTGATATTCAGAGTTCTCAGAGTGGTTCAGTGGTGGTAAAAATAGAACCTTGATACATATAGTTTAATATTTATTGAGTGTATAGTATATGCCAAGTACCTTCCTTGGTGCTGGAGTTAAAATGTTGGGCAAGAGAAGTTCTAGCCTTCATAGAGCCTGCATCTGGATTAAGAGGTGGATGACAAATATATAAACAAGTAGAGATTCTCTTCACAGTTTTGAAGAAGACAGTATCAAAGCTTAAGTGGGAAGACCTTTGCAAATAAATACTCTGTATGAAGGCTCAGCAACTTAGTGACCTTGTTTCAAAATAAGAAATAAAATAGAATGAGGGTGTAGCTCAGAGATAGAATGCCTCAGGTCCAATCACCACTATCGCACACACACACAGAAACCTCTATATGACTTCTCACAACAAAAGACAAAAGATTAAGCCAGGCATTGTAGTGTGTGCTTGCAGTCCTAGCTACTTGGGAGGCTGAAGCAGGAGGATTATCTGGTCCCAGGAATTCGATAAGATCTGATCCCCACCAGCTTGGGGAGCAGCAAGACCCCATCTCAAAACAACAGTGACAACAACAAAGAGTTCAGGCAGAGGCGTCTTGCACGGGACTGATTAGTTTATGTTTTTATTACAATTTTACCTTTTATATCTCCTTTGTCATTTTTCCTCTAAACCTCTCTGCGGTGGGCTTATTTGGCACTAAGAATGTTTCTGGATAAAGAAGAACAAAATCATGTCATTTGCAGGGAAATGGATGGAATTGGAGAACATTATGCTAAGCGAGATTAGTTAGTCACAAAAAGTGAAAAGTCGGATGTTCACTCTAATATGCAGAAGCTAGAGAAAAAACAGGACATAGGAGGGACTCCAGACAAAGATGGAGAAACCTTAGATGAGTGAAGACGGCGACCTAACTGAGGGAGATGGGAGGGGGGAGAGGGAAACACCCTAATGCACAGGATGTACATACACGAACTTATCAAAGTCAATCACTGTGCTGAGCACCAGAAGGAGGGAAGGGGGAGGGAATGGAGGTGGGAATTGGGGGAGGGCTAATTGACCAATGTGTGCATGGATGCCTCTACCACCCTGAACCTCATCAAGATGTATGATTACAGTACACCAATAAATTAAAAAAATACTTTTAAAAGAAAAAAATTCCTGAATATATATATATATATATATATATATACACACACACACACACACACACATACACACATATATATATCTAATAACCTATCATGTTAGGATATAAGATGATTAAAATAAAAAAAAAGCCGGGCGTGGTGGCGCACGCTTATAATCCCAGTACTTTGGGAGGCGGAGACCGGAGGATCCGGGTTTGCGGCCAGCCTCAGCTCGCTCTCTCCCTCTCTCTCTCTCTCTCTCTCTGTCTCTCTCTCTCTCCATAGTGAGGCCCTCCACAACTTTGTGAGACCCGGTTTCAAAATAAAGTATAAAAAATAGGGCCGGGGGTGTAGCGCGGAGGTAGAACGCCCCTGGGTTCAATCCCTGGTACCGCAAAAATAAATAAATAAATAAATAAATAAATAAATAAATAAATAAATAAAAAAAAAATAAGAATGTTTCTGGAGTTTGAAATCAGGTACGTTTTTTTCCCAAAGCAGATTTTCACAGGCCCTCACTGAGTGAGAGAACTTAAACTGAGGGAAGCCTTTGTTCAGGTTGCATCTCTGCCGGCACCTGGGCTCCCCGCCATGTTTTCTGGAAAGGGCCAGGTATTAAATATTTCGGGCTTTGCCAGTCATACGGTCTCTGTTCAGCTACTAAGCTCTGCTGTGTTCCAACGAGTGTGTTTGTGTTATTTACAAAAACAGGCAGTGGTCTGATTTGGCCCACTTGTGTTTTGCTGATTCTGGTAGAGATCTAAGTGTGATTTTTAATCTCTAAACCAATACCCCAAAGAGTCAAGTGGATAATGATCTTTATGTACAAATAGTCCCTACCCATTATGTGAATTTTTTTTATAAACCTTGATTATAAGTAGTCTTTTAGAACCTATTGTATGGTTTCCTAATAGAATTATTGTTATGCTAGTGGTTAGACCTTTAACAAAACCAAATTTTCAGATTAGTAACTTTTTAATGGGAGTATATAAAACAGCAGTATCATTTCACACCATAGGTTAAATAGGATTTTTTTTTTTTGGTACTGGGAATTGAACCCAGGGGCATTCTACCTCCAAGCTACACCCCAAGTCCTATTTTTTATTCTTGATTTTGAAACAGGGTCTCACTAAGTTGCAGACGGCCTCACTAAGTAGCTGAGGCTGGCCACGAACCTGGGTCCTCTGGTCTCTGCCTCCCAAGTACTGGGATTACAAGCATGCGCCACCAAGCCCAGCTAAATAGGATGTTTTTAACTTATGAAAATTTTGAGATATTAAAAAGTTGAAAAAACAATACATTGAACAACCATATGCAAGTCACTCCTATATATATTTGGAGTATACATTCCTAAACAACATACCCTTTTTTCCCATAACCACAGTGCCATTTTCTCATTTTACAAAACTTATAATAACATGTGGCCCCTACTACCAATCCAGAATCATACCTTTATGATTGTGTCAAAATACCTTTGTTTTTTCCAGTGGTTTGTTCAAATCAGGATCCAAATCGACATTTGGTTGTTAGTCTCTTAGGTTACTTGATTTAGAGGAGTCCCATCTCCCATCCCCTCCTTTTTAATGTTCCTGTTCTTATTGCAGAAACTGGGTCTGTTGTCCTACAGAATGTTCCGCATTCTAAATTTATTTGTTTCCTGTGTGGTTGTGTAACTTGTTCTGCCATCGCCTACCCTGGATTTCCTGTAACTGGAAGTTCGCCATAGAGGTTTCCTTAGATTCGTGCTTGAGTTTTTTAGCAAGAATGCTCCGTGGTGGGCAGGGAGGTTGTGCTTTGTGTCTCAATACATCTACAGGCTCGTGGGATTGGGTTACTTCTTGCTGTTTTAGTGATGCTTGTTTTAGTGATGCTAAGATTGTTCATCTCTCTAGTAGGCAGAGCTAAGAAATCCATGCTTTTTGCCGGGCATGGTGGCACACGCTTGTAATCCCAGTACTTGGGAGGTGGAGACCGGAGGATCCAGGTTCGCGGCCAGCCTCAGCTACTTAGTGAGGCCCTCCACAACTTTGCGAGACTCAGTTTCAAAATAAAGTATAAAAAATAGGGCTGGGGGTGTAGCTCGGAGGTAGAACGCCCCTGGGTTCAATCCCCGGTACTGCAAAAAAAAAAAAAGAAATCCATGCTTTTTTTATTTTATACTGGGGATTGAACCCAGAGGCATTCTACCTCTGAGCTATACCTCCAGCCCATTTTTTATTTGAAACAGGGTCTCACTAAAGTTGCTGAGGCTGGCCTCGAACTCTACGGTCCTCCCGTCTCAGCCCTACAGTCCTCCTGTCTCAGCCTCCTAAGTACTGGGATTATAAGCGTGCACCAACCATGCCCAGCAAAATCCACACTTTTGAAAAAAAATATCAGTGTTCATAAGTGATAATTTCAATCCCAATTTTTAATTTAAATTTCTTGTCACTAAATATAACACAATTATACAAGGAATGATAAAGCAATGTAAAATGATGCAATGCGCATCCCCAGATCAGAAGATGGGATCTGCTACTCCGCCCAAGTGCTTACTGTGGCCCCTTGTAATAGCACCCTTCCTCCTGCCTGAGATAACGACCATCCCACTGTTAGAATCCGCACAGGCCCACTGGGCTTCGTAGTGCACACCGCCAATAATGGGAATACTGAAAACAAGACATTTTGCTCACATGTTCCCAGTTTTTTAAAGATGTACCATCTCTGCATTGTCACAGCCTTTAGTCCTTGTAATTGTCATGAATTGTGGTTCTGTAATCCACTTCATACTTAGCATTGAAGAAGTTTTCCTCCTTTAGCATTGAAAAATTTTTCCTCCTTTACACTTGAATCTTTCCTCTTACACCGAAAATCTGGATTCCTAACAGTATCTATTAATTTCTTACACTATTCTATATATTTCAAAATAATATTATTATGAGATATACGTATGAACCAATATTATGACTAATGACATACTGAATAGAAGCCAGGCACGGAGGTGCACATCTGTAATTCCAGTACTTGAGAGGCTGAGGCCGAGGGATCACAAGTTCGTGGCAACTTAGACCCTGTTCAAAAATAAAAAATCACAGACATGGTGGTGCACGCCTGTAATCCCAGTACTTGGGAGGCTGAGACCAAAGGATGGCATGTTCGAGACCAGCTCTAGCAACTTAGTGAGGACATCAGCAATTTAGTGAGACCCTGTTTGCAAATAAAAAATAAAATAGGGCTGAGGGTGTAACTCAGTAGAATGTCCCTGAATCCAATCCCCAGCACCACAAAAGAATTAAAAAAAAAAAAATAGAAACTGAGCATGTTGGCGCACACTTGTAATCCCAGTACATGGTAGACTGAGACTGGAGGATTTGGGTTCACGGCCAGCCTCAGCTACTTAATGAGGCCCTCCGCAACTTTGTGAGACCCTGTTTCAAAATAAAAAATTAAAAATAGGGTGTGTAGCCCAGAGGTAGAATGCCCCTGGGTTCAATCCCCGGTACCAAAAAAAAAAAAAAAAAAGGGCTGTGGTGTAGCTCAGTGGTAGAGTGCCCCTGGGTTCAATCCCCAGTACCAAAAAGTATAAGTAAATAAATAAATAAATGGAATAGAATTCAAGATTTCCTAATGACTTCATTTCTCTTAGACATACATCTTATTCATGATGTATGATCAAAATACTGTCCTGAAGCAATTTGAAGTAATTCTCTTTTTCCTCTATGGTTTTGTCACCAATTAAATACAGTTAGACATGTTTGCTTATTTGTTTGTTTACAGTCTCTTAGGGATTGCTTCGTTTTGTTTTATTCATTTGTTTTTGTTGAGCCCAGGGACATTCTACTATCGAGCAATATCGACAACCCTTTTTATTTTGAGACAGAGTCTTGCTGAGTTTCCAAGGCTGGCCTGGAACTTGAGATCCTCCTGCCTCAGCCTCCTGAGTACTGGGATTATAGGCATGTGCCCCTGGCCCGGGATTACATGCTGGGATTACAGGTGCCTGCCACCGTGTCAGACTCTCTCATTTCCTTTTGATTTAATTACCTCTTTTGATTGTATAGTCTGTCTTCAAAGTCAACTTTGTAACAAGAAAAGTCTCATTTTATCCCTGTCCTCTTCAGATTATTCTTTCCCTGCCTCATTAGTTGTTATTTTGTAAAAATCAGTTACTGATTTATCCTTCAATATCTTTTTGTAAAAACCAGCAAAACCGTATATATTTTCATATCCTCCTTTTTCATAAAAGGTGGCGTTCTGTGTATACTGTTTCATGCGTCATTTGCCACTTAGAAGTCTGCATGGAAATCACTCTTGATCAGTTCATAGGCGTTCTCATCCCTCATTTACACGGCTTTGTAGTATTCTTCGTTGATGTACCATGATGTACGCAGTCTCTCACGGGTGGACGTGGGGTTGCTTCCACTCTTTGCTTTCATGATGGCCAGTGCATGATCTTGGAGTCATATTCCATGTTTGCCGGTGCTCCTTGAGGATACGTTTCTAGAAGTGCAACTGCTGGGTAAAGACAAATTCAAGTGTGATTTTTCTAGCTATTTCAAAATTCTACATGGAGATTATAGCACTTGACAGTCCCACCAGTTATGTGAGACTCTAAAATTAAGAGTTAATTAGGCTTTTTAAAGCCAGTTGGGTGTTTTCCCATACATTTTATGGGGAAACTGAGTTTTCCCCATAGTAGGAAAAAACTGGGAAGCTGGAAAATAGGTGTCCCATACTAAGAGTGGGTAAGGCGACATCTGTCTGCCCACAGGGGTGCTCTGAGGAACCCCGGGGGAAACTGCCCACCGTGTGAACAGATGCTTTAAGTTGGGAAGACCTTGTGTGAGGTGGAGTATTTCTGCTTTTTCTTCATTGAAATCTGAATAAATTTGGAGGCATTCTGTTTCAGAAGTGGCTGAGTTTAGCTGGGTGTGGTGGCGCACGCTTGTAATCCCAGTACTTGGGAAATTGAGACTGGAGGATCCGGATTTGTGGCCAGCCTCAGCTACTTAGTGAGGCCCTCTGCAACTTAGTGAGACCCGGTTTCAAAATAAAGAATAAAAAATAAGGCTGAGGATGTAGCTTGGAGGTAGAATGCCCCTGGGTTCAATCCCCAGTTCCGCAAAAAAAAAAAAAAAAAAAAAAAGAAGTGGCTGAGTTCAGCCAGAAAGAGGCAGGCCATAAAGAATACTGAAGACTCTGTGGTGTGGATGAGGGTAATAATTTAGAGGCTCTGGAAGCATGTTGAGATGGTAGAGCCGCGGATGGTGGTGTTTTAGAGACATAAAGCAAGCACCATTCCTGCTATGTGGACTGATGAGCTATATTGATCTCTGCTGTAAACAAGAGTAGGTCAGGCAGCCTCCTTTTCTCTGATCCCTGTGTCAGTCTGTTCTATGTTGCTGCGTACCCGAGGCCAGGTACTTTATAAAGTAAAGAGGTTTATATTTGGCTTGATTCTGCTGGCTGGAAGGTCCAGACAGCATGTTGACCGCATCCAGGCCGGGGCCCTGGCTATGTCACAATATGGCGGAGAAACAGAAAGGAAACCGACCACCTGCAGAAGGGGCCAAGTGCGTGGGCCGACTTGCCCTGTGGCAGCCGCTCTCGTGAGAACGCACTCACTCCTGGAGACTGGCATCGGCCCCTCTGAGACGGTGTCCCACGACCCAGTCACCTGGTGGTGGGCCCCGCCTCGTAAAGCACCCCACCTCAATGCCGCCATAACTGGGAGCCAGCTTCCAGCACATGAAGCACTGGGGACAAACCACATCGAAAGCAGAGTGTCAGCAAAAAGGATTTTATACTGTCAGTTGTTAGTACTTGTTGGTTGAAACGTGAATGTTTATGGGGCTTTTTTGTTTGTTGGTTTGCTCATTTGTTTTGTGGTACTGGAGATTGAATCCAGGGATGTTCTACCACTGAGCTACACTCCCAACCTTTTTTATTTTTTGTTTGAAATGGTCTTGCTAAGTTATCGTGTGCTGCCTCGAACTTGTGATCCTCCTGTCTCAGCCTCTGCTTATGTATTTTCTATTCTTTTCTATAGCAGGGAGACAGGGTCTATAAGGAAGAAAACCAATATGTCAAAATATGCAACAAAATTGTGAAAAAAAAATTGATAAACGGCCAGTTGTAGTTCAGAAAATATGAGATCATTTATCGATCAGCAGATAGACTTAGTGCTGCAGCAGCACCCTGTGGAGCTCCTGGGGCAGCTGCGCCTCAGGCAGAGGTCCCTGACCTTTGGCATCTCCAGTTCAGGAGATGGTCAGCATTTTATGTGGGTGCTTGCTGTGCCAGGCCTGAGCGCTCTGCCTGTATTGTTGTAATTCTCTCTCACAGCAACTGTGTGTAGCAGGTACCGTGCTATCTGTATTTTACAGAGAAAGGAACTTGAAGCTTAAGGAATCATTCACCCACTGGCTAGCTGACGGCTTGGGCAGATGGAAACAAGCAGGGTTGGTTTGGGCAAGTTTTTTTTTAGGTTCTCTGTTTCAGATTACCTGGGTTGTAAAGTGAATATTTGTTTATGTATTTACTTTTATTTTTTGTGGTACTGGGGATTGAACCCAGAGGCATTCTACCTTTAAGCTACACCCTCAGCCGATTTATTTGTTTGTTTGTTTGTTTGTTTGTTTGTTTAGTGGTACTGGGAATTGAACCCAGGGACATTCTACCTCTGAGCTATACTCCCAGCCCTATTTTATTCTTTATTTTGAAACAGGGTCTCACTAAGTTGCAGAGGGCCTCACAAGTTGCTGAGGTTGGCCACGAACCTCAGCCTCCTAAGTACTGGGATTACAAGTGTAGCCACCACACCCGGCTCCAATTTTATTTCTTATTTGGAAACAGGGTCTCGCTAGGTTGATGAGAGTCTTAACTATTTGCTGAGGCTGTCCTCGAATCTCTGATCCTCCTGTCTCAGCCTCCCAAGTACTGGGATTATAGTTGTGCACCACCACGCCTGGCTCAAAGTGAATATTTAAATAATTTCCTAATGGTGCAGCTGGGGATGGGTTAGTATAAGATAAATTCCAGAAATAGTCCTGAAATATCATTGTAGGCAGTAGTTTTGCATGTTTGTCCATTAAGTCCTTTTTTTATGTGAAATGGGGATTGAACCCAGGGGCATTCTACCTGAGTTACAATCTCAACCCTATTTTATTTTTATTTTGAAACAGGGTCTTGCTAGGTTGATAAGAGTCTTACTACTTGCTGAGGCTGTCCTTGAACCTGTGATCCTCCTGTCTCAGCCTCGCAAGTACTGGGATTACAGACCTGCACTACCACACCTGGCTGTCCATTAAATCTTTTTTCAAAAACACTAGCAGTTTTACCAAGAAGCCAATTGGACTGTCTTGATTGTTCTCTCTTGGCTATAGGTTTGGAGACAGGAAAAGTTAGAGAAAGTCACGAAAACCGGATGGTCAGTGTCTTACTCATTCTGGATATGTCTTAAGGGTGTTTACAGCTCCATGGTGGTTGGTGTTTCCAAGTAGGAGGTAGCAGAGTTATTGCTATTAATCTCTCTCTCTCTTTCTCTCCCTCTCTCTCTTTCTCAGGAGTACTTCTTGCAAGCAGAGCTGACAAGTAATGTTTTAAAAACAGGAGTGGTTCGCTGCTGTGTGGGGCAGTGCAACAACGCCATCCCCGTGGATACTGTCCTCACCATGAAGAAGCTGCCCATCACTTATGTGCGTTCGCTTTCTAGAATCTGATCCTGTCTTGTGCATTTTACTGATCATGAGCTATGTGCTTTCCTGGTTTGGGGTGAGAGAGATGGAGAGGACATTTGTGTAATCCTTTTTTTTTTTGCGGTACCGGGGATTGAACCCAGGGGCATTCTACCTCTGGGCTACACCCCCAGCCCTATTTTTTATTCTTTATTTTTGAAACAGGGCCTCACTAAGTTGCTGAGGCTGGTGGCGAACCCGGATCCTCCAGTCTCAGCCTCCCAGGTACTGGGATTACAAGCGTGCACCACCACACCCGGCTCTTGTGGAATCCTTTTTAAGGTCTTTATACACATAAAGCACAACAGATGTGAGGTTGGCCCTTGTGTCAGACAGTGTAGGAAGAGTCAGGACGGGAGGTTCTACGTGGATGAGCGAGGGCCCTCAGCCTGGGAGATGGGGCTGTGACCAAACGCTTCAGAGGAGAACTGTTTACCTGGAGGGCCTGGTTCCGTTTTTCTTGGTTCTTTATGTCTTCCCTTCTTCATTTCCTCCTTCCTTCTTTCCTTCCTATCGAACCCACTGAGTTATACTTCCAGCCCCAGTTCTTTATCTTTTGACTGGATAAATTACAGTTACTGTTCAAAGGGAATTTAGTGTAGTCGAGTCTACCCTTGATATTAGTGCTGTGGGAGGTATTACCGGAGGCTTTGCAGAGGTCTGCAAACATCACAATCTCCAGGTGCGATGGTGCACGCCTGTAATCCCAGTACTTGGGAGGCTGAGACAGGAGGATTGCACATTTGAGACAAGCCTCGACAACTTAGACCCTGTTGGAAAACAAAAAAGGGATCCCCAGTACCGCTACCAAAAAAAGTCAGAATTTAACACATTGTCCCTTGGCAGCTGTGACAGCAATTCAGTAGGTTTTGGTGGATAATTTTTGTCTTTGGTTTCTCCCCTCACCTCTTTTTCTTATCTGTCACTGCAGAGCAACAGGAAGGAAAACAAGGGTGGCTACCTTTGCCACTCCTGCGCGGAGCAGCGCATCGGGCCCTTGGCGTTCTTGACTGCCTCCCCGGAGCAGGTGCGTGCCATGGAGCGCACCGTGGAGAACATAGTGCTGCCCAGGCACGAAGCCCTGCTCTTCCTTGTCTTCTGAGGCCGAGACAGCGTGCTCCACGGCTCAGGCTGGCGCGCGTGGACTCCGTGTGCTGAAGAAAGCCAGCCCAGCTAGCGTTCCTGCTCACCCGAGACTCAGTTCAGTCCCAGAGCATTCTCTGAGGAAGAAGAACCCAACCAGGGTTGGACCCGCCATTTCTCCATTCCCTACAGATAGCCAGTTTCCTCCACATGCATCAGGTCAGGGAAGTGGGGGGTGTTCTTTTGATAAAAAAACATTTTATGTATTTAAACTTTTATTACAAGGTTTCAATTAAACAGGCATTGCAGCCCTGGCGTGCCACTGTGACCTCTAGCTTCAGTGCTGCCATTTCTAAACTTTCTCCAACTTTCTACGTTTCCTTTCTTCTCTTCTCAGCAGCGCGTCACCGTCATGATACACCAAGCAGAGCATGAGATTGCCGTGCCATGGGGAGTCACAGGCATATAAGACCTATGGGTGTCTTGATCATTCTGGGACTCATAGTTCAGACAGGGAAGTGGCCTTACACACAAAAGACATGTACAAAGTGACAATGGCTAGACTCCTCATGTTTCCTCTAGGTACAACCGAAGATCAGAAATATTCAGAGCGGGAAGTGGAGGTGGGCAGCCACAGGAGGGGACAGGGAGTCCAGAGAGGAGAGACGGGAAGTTGGAACCTGATTCTCTGTGCTTGGAGATGCGCGGTGGATGTCATAATAAAGTTATAAATTCTTACAGAAACCTCCAGTGAAACCACTCATCCTGTAAAGTACATGGATTTGCTATTTGGCATTTTTGCCACTCAGCAGTTTTAAGATGCTGATGGCAGGTGAAGGGGTAGGCATGGCATCACCAAAGAACCTGCCACGTTATTCACCAAGTCGAGCCAAACACCGGCCAAGATCCTCTGTCATCACATCTTTTTTAGGAAGATCATTCCACTTGTAGTGGCTTAACAGTTGTGCTGTCAACAGGACATGACTAGACCTGGGTAACTGCAGGGGGACTGGACACATAGATCGGTGCTCTGAAGGGTGCTCCCCAGACAAGAAGCAGCGGCATCACAGGGGAACTTTCTAGAACCAAAATTTCTCTGCTCTCAGATCTACAGAGTCAGAAACTCTGGGGGGGGGGGGAGTCCCAGCAGTTGGTGTTGAACAAGCTACTGATTCTGATGCCTAGGAATATCAAAACCAATCAATCAACATGGAAGGAATGGTCTATCTATGGAGAAAACAGCTAAATATCTTTAATACATTCGACAAATAGGAGAAGATAGTGCATCCATGAAATAACAGAAACATAACATTTGGACACAAAAGTGTGGCCAAGCATGTCTCATGTCTGTAATCCCGTACCTGGGAGGCTGAGGCAGGAGGATGGCAGGTTCGAGGCCAACCTCAGCAACTTAGCGAGGCTTTCAGCAACTTAGTGAGACCCTGTTTCAACATTTTTAAAAAAGCCGGAAAAAAAATAAAAGCTGGGTGTGGTGGCACACACTTGTCATCCCAGTACTTGGGAGGCTGTGACAGGAGGATTGCGCATTTGCGGCCAACCTCAGCTACTTAGTGAGGCCCTCCGCAACTTAGACCCTGTTTCAAAGAATAAAAAATAGGGCTGGGGGTGTAGCTCAGAGGTAGAATGCTTCTGGGTCCAATCCCCAGTACTGCAAAAAAAAAAAAAGGATGGGGTGTAGCTCAGATAAATCCAAACCCCAGTAACACACACACACACACACACACACACACACACACACGCACACACACACACGCACACACGTACTGTGAAAGCAATGAAAACCCCAGTAGAATTTTTGGAAGGATAAGTTGAGAAAATGAAAGTAGAACAAAAACAAAGATTAACCACTATGGAAACACGTGAGTATATTGTGACGACATTTCCAGAATCACTAGAGACAAAGGTCCTTGTGAGCTCCCAGAAAGAAAAAAAGTTACACACAGAGGGTCAGGAATCAAACTGTCTTCAGATTATGCAACAGCAGAACTCTGGAACTGTCCCTTAAAAAACTGGGGAAACCGGGCATGGTGGCATACGCTTGTAATCCCAGTGCTTGGGAGGCTGAGACAGGAGGATCACAGGCTACTTAGGCCCTCCACAACTTAGTGAGACCCTGTTTCAAAATAAAGAATAAAAAAAATAGGGCTGGGGTGTAGCTTGGAGGTAGAATGCCCCTGGGTTCCATCCCCAGTACCACACACACAAAAAAAAAAAACCCAAAAAACTTGGGAGCTGGGCGTGGTGGTGCATGCTTGTAAGTAATCCCAGTACTTGGGAGGCAGAGACAGGAGGATCACAAGTTTGCACC